>CABHPQ010146628.1:30937-49733 GCA_902168405.1 Peromyscus aztecus
TTTCTTTCTTTCTTTCTTTCTTTCTTTCTTTCTTTCTTTCTTTCTTTTTTTTCATAAAATTCCTACATGGGTGAATGCTTAGGCTTCTGTTTCGTGTGCCTTCTCTTGAACTCTTTTCCTTTTGTTTGTTTGTATTATCCAATTCTGATGTGTTAGCTTTTGTTTCATTTTATTATAAAAAAGAAAAGATAAAGAAATTCAGTTTCCTGTCTATTATTAGGAATGAGAACAAGTCTCAAAGATGGGGAGAACATTATACTGTATCTGAAATTAAGAAAGATCTTCTGGAGTGTTACATCAAATTAAGGTCCTTAGTAGTAAATGTAAACAAAATTAGAACTAATGGAGAATACACAGTAAAAATGTAAATATTCATCAGCACAAATTAATGCTAAAAGTATTAAGTTTGCATTGAAGAAAAAGAAAAATACATAGCTTTGGTTTCACTGTCCTTATTAAATTTATACGGGATCAGATACTGTTTTAGAGGAAAGTATTTCAATTAAGATTTAAATATATTTACATATATTAATTCATTTTGTGCTTGTGTGTGTGTGTTGGCACAGCAGAGGAAAACTCACAGGAGTTGGTTCTTTCCTTCAATTAGTTGGGTCCAAAGCTTGAACTCTGATCAGGAGGCTTGGTAGCAAGTACATTTACCTGATAAGCAATCCAATTAGCCTTCTTTATTTGATTTATAAGCTCTGTATCATAAGTCATCAAATGGAGCACCCAAAACAGAGCACTGAATATCCATGTTCATATGTAGATAATAATTAGTCATGTTCTGTCTACCTGTGAGGCATATTTCCTGAAATTTTCAAGCTTTATTATAGGAATATTTTTCAAACATGATTATATTTTTTATATTTAAAATAATTTTATTTAGGGCTGGAGGGATGGCTCAGAGGTTAAGAGCACTGGCTGCTCTTCCAGAGGTCCTGAGTTCAATTTCCAGCACCCACGTGGTGGCTCACAACCATCTGTAATGAGATCTGGTGCCCTCTTCTGGCATACAGGCAAACATGCAGGCAGAACACTGTATACATAATAAAATAAATGTTAAGAAAAAATAAAATCAAAAAATCAAAAAAATGTATTTATAGCTTGATTGATTTGAATAAGATATCTCTGAATGACAGCTCATAGCATGTTTATTTGGCTACCCACTTCATCTGGGTAGCCATCTGCCTGACTCATAGCAAATGACTCCTAGGTTGCTTTATAACCATTAATGGATGTCCAAGCATTACTTTTTCCATTGACCACTACCACTACCTTGCTTACAAGAATGTGGATATAATCCCTGAAAGGTATAGTAAATAATCTGAAAACATGATGATAAAACCATTGCTGAGGACTTCAATGGTTGTGGGGAAGGGTGTGTCCTACAAAATATCAGTGTTAGTGACAAACTATTGTCAGGAATCACCTTTACTGCTACAATGTCTACAATTCTGTGGAAGGACAGACAGAGCCAGTCAATCATCTACAACCCCCCTCTGCTGCTTTTGCCAACTAACTTCACCCTTTGTCTGTGTTCTGTAAAGAAACCTTCACTTTCAGACTGAATCTCTGGAGTAAAGCACAATATGAGACAAAATTGTAGTCCCCAATGGTCCATGAAGAGAGAACAGGGAGAAGGAAGAATATCACTTATCTGGAACACACCTTGTAGGGACATGCCATGGAGAATAAAATAAATACCAAAACAGTGACATGATGTACGGGAAACCAGTTACTTCAGAATTAGAGCCTAAGGACTAGAGAATGGACAGGAGAGGAAAGGCCCACATAAGAGCAATAGCCAAAGGAAATATGAATAGAAATTAAACATTCAAATCTTCTCCAAAATAGACTTCAAATGTCATTTCTGTATAAGCTGCTCAGATGTTTCATTTGTTTATCCATTTTGTAGTTTTAAATATTTAAAACAGTTGTTCTGTGAAACCTGTTTATGTATGCAATTATTTTTCCTGACAAAATATACCAGAAGAAGAAACATATAAAATAATTTTCATAAGTGTAGACTTGAGGACCATGGTGATGGCTCAAGGTGTTCAGTGCCTGCCATGTAAATGTGATGAACACAGATCAGTTTGGATGACTTGGCAGCATACCAGAAATCCCAATATTCAAAAGACCGTCAGAGGATTTCCAGAGCAAGTTGACCAGCTAGACTAACTGAAAGGAAGAAGTCTGGGTTCAAATGAATGATTATTCCTCAATATATAAAAGGAGGGGAGTAATCAAATAAGACACACAACACAACATAAACCTCTGCATATGTGAACATGCATGTACACCTGCACAGATGTCTGTATTTGTACAAATATGAACACACATACAACAAACACACAATAATCACATATAAATATGCAAATACAGTCATGAGTATGTATAATGTTTCATCTTGGAGTTGATCTTCTAATCCTCTCTTCACAGATATTTGATTATTCTTGCCAGTCCATGGGATGAAATACATTTTCAAAGGTTCTCTGAGACTGATGTCTTTCTCAGGTCTGAAATGACTCTGCTCTGACTTGAATTTTGAATCTGCATTGACTAAGGTTATTTCACACAGGACTTACAGGAAGGAATTTCATGCCTCTACCATGTCCAAAAGCCCCTGACTGGGGTTGTCATAGGGAACCTTTAAGGTTATTATTTTGCTAGATAGTCACATTGTCAAATTGCTTTCTAAATGTCTATGTTTATACCCATAGACATGTCCTGTTCATGACACATAAATATACTCTATAATAATTACTCCATGCCATAAAATTTTACACTCAAAGTTTGGTATGGAAGCACTCTCCACTATCCAGTAACTCTACTGTTCTATAAATATACTTCTTGGAGCCTACTCACATTTAAACATCTTTAAATATTGTTTTTTACTTCTATTTCATAATCACTTATATCTGATTGCTGAATATGTAAGTAATTTCATACTAAAGTACTTGTACTAGCAATCCCCAAATAAGAATCAGTGTTCACAACAAAAGGCAATAGGTGCTAAGAAGTGAAAATTATTTTGATAGTCCATATTCAATAGCAGTAAATAAAAAATTGTTAGGAGCACAAAGCCAGAGTCAAACTTGAATGGGGTTGAAAACATTGTGGAACCATCTTTGTGTATTTATGTAGTCATGATCATTTTTAACAAATATATTTTGAATGTTTATTCTATGTGAACTTTGAGAGGCATATTTACCTACTTTGAAAAAAGTTTTATGTTAGATTTTGTAAAGTAGTTCTAGGATTGGATTCCAAACATGTATTAAATTATATTTGTTTAAATAAACTATGAATTATAAATGGACTTTCATGTTCTATATTTCTATTTGAGGACAAGAGGAAAAGATAGTAATCCAACACTTGATGAATCAATAAATGCTAAAAGTATAAAGTCTTCTAAAATTATGAAGTCTTCTATCATGAAAACTTCATACATAACAACTCTAAGAGGAAACAGAAATATCAGAGTTTCACTTCATGTCAACCTATAAAACAGAGCAACTAGGCTGAATTGCCACCTTAGACCCATTCCATCATCCAATATCATATGTGTGAACCTGTATATGGCTGAAAGGTTATTTTAGTACAAAAGTATCAGCTTCAATGTTTAAAGGTTTCTGAAGGTTTAAAATGTATTAAAATGCTTTTATATAAAGCTATAAAGAAAATCCTTCCTTTGTTTGGACCAGTATACAAATAAAATACGGTGGCCTTTGAAATTTTGTCTTTAAAATAGGTTTTCTACTATATTAATTAATTTATCATCTATTTATTTATAATTTTATAAACGAACCAGACTTCTGATGTTTTATTCAAAGCATGTGAACAGCTTGAAACAGTCTCCATTTAATTCTTGAGATGTAGTCTGTTTTCTGACTTTTGATGGATGATAGCTTCTACTGCCCCAGTGACAAAATTATGTTTTTGCACATGTAACAACGCAAAATTAAACTAAGCATTCATCGTTTACTTTTGTCAAATTAGCAATACCCCTAACACAATGGAGTTTCCTTACAAAGAACAACCTCCATATACTGGCTTCACAAACAGAATATTATGGGATGTACTGGATTGAAATGTTTTGCCAGGCAAAACACCACTCTCTCTGACATCAAATATGCAAAGCAAGCAGCAAGATGAGAGCTCCTTTGACATTTGCACATTTTCAAAATGACACATTTGTAAAGCACTGCTTTGCTTCCATGATTTAGTAAAACCAGTTTTTACTAGTAAACTATCTGTTGCCATTTCCTTTAGCATGAAAAGGGAAAAATAAGAGAGCCAACATTTAAGACCACTAACATTTGCAAGCCTAATGTGTGTATGATTCATGATTTTATGATCAACAGTAGTTATACGTGATTAGTAATACTCCCCAAAACCTCTGAGGAAAGCAGAGGTGGTGATGGGTATTTCAAATTAAATTGACTGACGTTGTTGACATCATCACAATCAAATTATCGGTTCTTTATAACCCAAAATAAAGCCTCAACTATACCCCTGTGTGTTTCAAGCTGACCCATAAGGTCTAGAGGTAGTGTTCACTAATCAGTGGCACCATGGAATTCAGAGACAAATTCTTCCTGAGACACACAATGGGGGCACTTTAATAAATGAACACATAAGAATCTATAATACCATTACACAAAGAGAACCACAATAATGGTCAACACATGGCTTTTTAAAATGCATTATTTGTCACTAAGTAGAATGTCATTATGACAAGAAACCTTTTGTGCTTTAAAAGGGTATGTTTCTCAGTAAAATATTTATGCTTCTAGAAATTACCAGACTGTATAGCTCACCTATAACAATTTCACTTTTATTACATATAAATTGTAAATTATTTCTTTTAAATTATTAATGCAATAGAAAAGAGAATTGTTCAGGCAATAGTCTTCTCAAAGGACTGCAAATAGATGAAACAAAACCAAGATGACAATTTTAGCATTTAAAATATACACATGATAATTCAAACAAATGTTATGACATTTAAGATAATGAAACCCTTCATTTATTCTACTATCTGGTATGAGTTTTATTTCACATATAAGGAGTCCGAACAGATGTCCAAATATTATAATGCCAAAAGAAAGTTAGGGCATATCTTCACTAGTACCCTCTGAGCAGCCTGTAGTGTCTCTTTAAAGCTGCTGTGCAACCCTTTAAAACAGCTCTGCAAGACCCATCCTAAGACACACAGCTCAACCAAGCAGTCTCCAGAAAAAAGAGAACAACGAGGCTCAGAGAAACCCTCTGAGCCATGTGAGTTACATGAGATTGACATGTCTAATCTCTGCAATCGGAAAATGAATAATTGCAAATTTGTTACTAAATACCCCTTCTCCAGGGGGGGAAATGGTTGGGTAATTATTAAAGAGAAAAACTGATGTTAAAAATTATTGGAGGCTTTCTGTAGTGAATTAATTCTAATCAATATGCTTATTGACTATACAGTGAAATAATGACTTCCTTAAATAACATGGGTACCCATTATTGTTGACATTCAAATTAATATTTAACCTAACAACTCACATGCTTTTTAAAATTTCACTGAAGTAGCATTTTCTTGTCTATTCTTTAAATACAGAGGCCGTGCTTCATCAAACATGTACGTGCTGGGTTTTTTTTCTCTGTTTACAGTGTAAATTGTAAAAGCAATGTCCATATGGTCAAATGTTTAATAAGGGCTTGGAACAGTTTGTGCATGGATTTATGAAGAAAGATATAGTAGCATATACAACAGGAGAAGATGTGCATGGGTACAATGGGCCTTCTATTCTCATACCCAAACAAGCTTTGGGTTTCTCTTACAGTGAAGAGTGATTAAAAACAATTAAAAAGCAGTTCTATATGGCACAATACAATTGTTATATATGGTCTTTTTTTTTTTTATCAAACTTACTTTGAGGTTATTTCTTGAAGAATGTTTAGCAACCACCTATTATATGCCACATACCAAACTAGATTCTTAGATGATAAAATGAAGCTTAACCTATGTCTTGCATAGGGAAGTCATATTTATAAAGCTCTCATTCTGTTTAACATCTTAGTTTTTGTAAAACTTAATGGGAAAGAATCAGTGACAGTAAAGCATGGATATTATGCTGTAATTCTTGAAAACAGTTGTGCTTTTCTTTCACATTAATGCTGAAAATTGAAGAAGTAGAGTTTCTTCAAATATTATAATAATTTGATAACTAGTACATTGTTTTGGTCATTTTTATAGGTCCATATACAGGGAAGGAAAAGGCAACATATTAGTAGAAATGCATTTCTAAACACATGTGAGGAAGCTACCAGGTACGTTGCAGAAGGCAGTCACTTTCATCACTAGCCTTATACAAGGAGTGTTGGACCTTGTAGCTAATGCTACGTGAGATTCTAAAACTCCATTTTCCTTTCATCAGAGAGGTCCTCTTTAGCCAGGTTTATTATACTCCTGAGTTCTTCCAATAGACATTGAATGGAGGGGATCAATACAGTGCTCAGCACAGTGCAGCCAGGCCAGAAAGCATCCACAGCACCCACTGTGTAACAGAGAATGCCATCTGGTGGGGAGATCCTAGACAGGAAGTAGAGCATTGCCCTGCCACTCTGAAGAGTAATCACTCACCAATTTCCTGAAGGTTGCTATTACTATTCATTTGTTGAAGAGACTGGGACCATCAATGTGGTAAATCATGCAATAATGCAAAATCAGCTGGTAGTCTGAACAGTTCAATTGCTTCCTTCTGTTCTTAGAAATGGATAACATTATTTTCATAGTACTATTGGATGCTGAAAATTTTACTTCTCATTACCGACTCTCATTCTCAGAGATCATTAGTATTCTAAGACTATCAAAACTGAAACAGAGCCTGCCAAGATGGCTTCTCAGGTAAAGGTGCTTGCTATCAAGTACGATGGCCTGAGTAAAATCCCTGAGACTCAAATAATGGAAATACGTTATCCTCTGTTCTACACATGTGTGCCATGGAATGCACATCCTCTCCATAAAAATAGACATAAATAAATACATGAATATAAAACATGTAAAACCTAAGGTATACTGTACATTTATCTTAATATTAATATATATTTAGGACACCCTTAACTATTTGTATGTTTTGGATAATCTTTCTCATTAAGTTCTTTTAATTTAAAAACATGTGATAAATACAGACTCTCTCCCTAGCTTTGGATAGAATAGTAATTCCTCTGTAATTTGAGATGAGTATCTTTTATAGCAAATCAACATTGTTTTGGAGAAGCAAGTTTGTCTTCCTCCACATTCCCCTTAATAACATCTGTTAAAGATGCTGACTTTGCTGAAATGTGTTTAAATCTCATTAACGTATATTCATAAATACAAGTACCCCATTTCTTAAATTGCTCTTTTAAGGGTAGATTAATACAGCCAACTTAATTAACACATAGTGTTACATAATCATACTGGTATAATTTTTTATATTAGGATAAATAACAAGACATGGAATTTGAAGAACTTGAAAAGTAATTAGAAATTCAAGCTCATAGATTGAGAAAACAAAATAACTTGCACCCAGGGTTCCAATGGAACCGAGAGCAGAATGGAAGACTTATCATTTAAAGTGCAGGCATCTTTTTATGTATGATGATAACTTATTTGATTGAGGTTTATTTAAAGCAATTTTCAGGAATTGTCAGTTTAATGAGTGTTTTCCTCAAAATGTATACCATTCTACCAATTGCAGATTAGAGCTTTTCTATACACTAATAAGCTTTTTGCCAGTAAAGAAAAGAGAACCAATCTAATTCAGACTTTAATGAGACAACATTAATTCTTACAGACAAAATTTACTTATAATCTTACATTGTGGTACAGTTTCTTCACTCACTTTAAGGGTTCTTTGGTCCATATGTAGGGGAAATATTGTGACTGATGGGGAAAAAACATAGAAGACGGATCTGCTGGAGATGAAGATGGATAAATCTATCTTCACCCAGAATAAGCAGTAAAGAAAACAGTAGCTTTGGAAAGTAAACATTAGAAGTCGTACAAAGCCTGTCCCAGTGTAGAAGGACAAAGGCTGGAATGACTTTTTTGTTTTCCATATGCTGAAAACATTAAGTGACGTCACGTTGACTCAGATCTGTGGCTCATGACACTGAAAAGAAGATGTTTCTTCTTCCATAGGTTCGAAAGCTAAATGCATTTAGCCAAAATGGCATCACCCAAGCAATCTGCTAGCTCTTGAACAATCAGTGACAATAAAATACATTGTGTTTCTTTGTCCATATTTAAAACGGTTCATATCTTAAAATTTTGAGTGTTCACTTTTATTTGCTATAAATTAATGTTGGTTTTTAAGCAATAAACAATGAACCCTTTCTTGTATTTTGAAATTTATTAATATATTATCATTTAATTGCATTGATCTAGTTTATAAGCTCTTTTAAATGTCATTATTTTAGTTAAAATATTGAAAAGTTTTTCATATTGTACTTACTAGATTTTCAACTAAAATTATATATTCATATTCAGATGCCCCTGGAACTAGAATACACAGGCTTGTGTGAGCTGCCAGATGACAGTGCTGTGAATCAGACCAGAGTCTTCTGTAAGAACAGCAAGCACTAAGAACAGAGGGACATTTTTTCAGGCTCGGGGTAGAGTTTTAAGTATAAAATTCCTTTTTCTTCTTCCTTAGCTATCATCATCCCTAAAGTGGAATAATAGAGTGGACAAGTTATATCTCAACATTTTCATATATTTTGCAAAATTTCACCTTTTAAGTTCTTGTACCATCATGAACAGTATCAACATTTTAAAATAGTACAAACTACTCTTAAAGACAAGCTATGTGATAGAAATGTTCACGGCACCTCATATCTAATGGCAGTGTGATCATGGCACCTCATACCTAAGGCAGTGTGATCATGGCACCTCATATCTAAGGCAGTGTAATCATGGCGCCTCATATCTAAGGCAGTGTGATCATGGCACCTCATATCTAAGGCAGTGTGATCATGGCACCTCATATCTAAGGCAGTGTGATCATGGAGCCTCATATCTAAGGCAGTGTGATCATGGCACCTCATATCTAAGGCAGTGTGATCATGGAGCCTCATATCTAATGGCAGTGTGATCATGGCACCTCATATCTAATGACAGTGTGGTCATGGTGCCTCATATCTAAGGCAGTGTGATTGTGGTGCCTCATATCTAAGGCAGTGTGATCATGGTTGTCTAAGACACACTACTGAACCTCTTTGATATTGTTCCTGCTGCTAAGACATGCTTCTTAAAAATCTCCTAAAAATGAACTCCATAAATGTTCTTTCATCACCTCCCAGGACTGATCCACCCTTACCTAGAGTATGGTTCTACTGAGGAGACTATGAATTACAACTTAAGCTCACTGTTACCACCACTTGATGACTTCGGTGGTCTTGACATATATTGATACTTAAATAATGATCTGTATTTTGACTCATTTTCATCTATCACATAGGATTGATCCTTTCCTTAAATTGGAAGCATTTTTGAGGTAAAAAGCCGAATATTATACATGGTATCCTTATTACAAAAGTGGTTTGAAAAGGTTAGTGTGACATTCACTCCTAGACTTATTTGAAGCCTCTGTAATGGGGCTTAGACTCTGCCTTCCACATGCTTCTAGGTTCCAGTTGTTTCTATCCAAGGCAATGGAGCTAGACCACACTAGAAAGCACTGAAGAGTCAAGATCATTGTTGTGTAGAGTCAGATGCAAGAGAGTAGGGAGCCAAGTCCTGTTAGAAAATGTTTGCAGAAGTCCAAAGCAATGCAAGCAGAGGCCTGGTCTAGGCAAAGTGGCATTAGGAGTATGGAGCAGGGGACAGATGTGAGCTAAACTAGTTAAGAAGTTCCCAAAACTGCTTTCTATTAAAGTTGCCTTAGAAAATGAAAATGCACTGTTGTAAGCACTAAAACAAACACAACCAAAAAGATGTTTTCTTAACTGGGAAATTATGATGTGCAGTTATGTTTGGTATCTAAATGCAAATTTTGCATGTAGGCTGCATTTATGGAAGAACCGAAAACAACCACAATATACTATATCATAACAAAAACAAAACAAACTAGCTGCACTTGGCATAGTAATGATAAGCCCTTTAAATTAAATCTTTATGCAGATTCTTTTTTATGCTCCAAACTTTTCATGGAGCCTGCGTAATTCTGATGTGTAAACTAACAAATAGATGTGCTCTGTGCATGGAGTAGCTGGGTTGGATAGCAGCTGGCTTGGCTGCACGCCTTTCTAATGGTAATGAAGTCACACAGCTGCTAGGACAATCAGCTGGGGTTCATATTATCACCAGCTAAATGGATATCCATTGACTGGCTTCTTATCCGGACTCATTAAAGTTCAGTATTGACAAACGAAATGCAGCTTGAGGTTTACAGCAAAGATGTATCTAGAATTGAACTGGTTGGTTTCTCTCCTATAGCTTTTTCCTTGTGATTCAAAGAATATCATTCATCTACTTGGCCTATGTGATTGCTAAGGCACTGTAAAATTTAAGCACGTCTTTGTATAGAGTTTTTAAAATGAACAAATATTTTGAAATAAATCTCTAAACAAAATTCTTAGTGTATAACATAAAAATTATTAAAAATGGAGTTTAGTGAGATGTCTCAGCCAGTAAAGGCACTTGCCACCAAGCCTGACAACTTAAGTTAGATCCTGGAAGTCACACAGTGGAATGAGAGAGCTTACCCCTCCTTACCCTCTGAGCAGTACATGTGTACCACAGCTTACATATAACCTCATCCCAGGACATTAAATAGGTAAATACATGTCAAATTATATTAAATTATCAAGTATTAGTTTAAAATAATTAAAACAATAGTCTTGACAGAAACATTATCATCAATTTTTGTGTGTAGTTTCCAATATTTGTTCATTTCTCTAGCAGTCAAGAAGTGACTGAGTACTACAAATGATTTCTCCCAGGTAACTGTGTGGTGATGTGGGATAATGTGTGATGATGCAGCTGATGTACTTCATCGTAGGTTAACACTTTCTAAATCCACAAAGTGATGAGAACAAGGATTTGGCACTTTCAGGGTCAGAAGTTGACAACATCAACATGCTATGGCACAGCTCTTGAAACCAGTAGTGGATCCTATGGCACACTCAAGGCACAGCAGTTAGGTACAAGGTCCTATCTTTGGCAGGCTTATCCTCCTGAGCTTGTGTTTTTAAATTGTTCTTTTGTTTTGTTTCAAGATGACCTGACTTTCTGAGAACATTTAAACTATATATAATATATAATCATTTGTTTTAGACTATGACTCAGTGCCCTTTTAATTCATCTCCAAACAGTAAACAAAATTCAAGATACTTTCTCCAAGAAGAAATGGAAGTAGAAATTGCTCAGGTGGAGCAAAAAGTCAACAGACATACAAATATATAGTGTGTTTGTTCTTTCCCATCTTTATGTAAATGTTATCTGTGCATAATCTTTATTATACATGTTTACTGTCCAGATCAGTGTACTGCTGAATCTAAAGAAAACAATACTCTTCCAATGGCAATAGTGTGCTTTTGAATGCTGTCACTTTCAGGAATGTCCAGATATTTCTGTAGGTATTCCCAATCTTTTAGAGTGTAAACATCTTATGTCATTTCTAATTTCTATAGCATAATTAATTTCAATATGTATAATGTCTAAATCACAATGATCCATAAAAGTACAACACACCATGACTGGCCATCTTTCCTGGGAACTCAGAATCTTCTGGTAGAATTCTTTGCTTGGGGAATAAAATTCCAGACCTTTCCTAAACCAATGGAATTCAACTCATTGATGACATGAAGGATGTTCTTTCCCTTGAGAAAGCAAGCCTTGATTGTGATGTACAGTAAAAATTTGGGGGAAATTAACTAGAAAATTCTTGTAGTTTTCTAGTCTTTAAATCTAGTAAGATACTACATTTAAAGAAGAATGTTTGCCAAGACCATCTGCTATGGTGAAAGCCACTGACATTGGCATCCTATTCTCTATGCATTTTTCAGCTGATGATCGCTGCCTGGTGATGGTCAGTAGTTCACAAGAGGAAGTGCCGTTTCTGTTATGGAGTGGTTACATAATCCAAGTTCATCCTTTTTGCCATCATTCCCATCTCATCTGTAGGCTGGATGATGCCAAGGTGATAATATATTATGGCAGAAACACTCTGCTGGAACCTGATTTCTGGGTGACTTAAAGGAAGATCCTGAGCAAAGGAATAAATATGGCTCCATTGCATTACACCAGTGAAATCTAGAGGCCAATTTATTATTGCTACATAACCCCAGTGTGTTTAATCTAAACAACTGTATACTATTATATCCTTCACTCACTGGCTTAAGATGTAATATGTCTTTCTGTTATTTTTCCAAGGATTTATATTGTTTTATTTTATGTCTGTGGGCCTGAATATAAATATAAATATAAATAATATATGCACTACATGTGTGTGCAAGAGCCCGGGGAGAAGAGAAGAAGGTATAAGATCTCCTGAAACTGGAGTCACAGGCTGTTGTGAGCCACCATGGATGCTGGGAAACAAATCTGTTCATTTGGAAGAGGAGCAACTGTTCTTACTCACCAAGTCATCTCTCCAGACCCTTCTTTTAAGATGGATATTACATGTTTTGGTTTGGTGTCAAACCTACTATATAGCCAAGACTTATCCTTACAATCTTGATTCTCCTGTCATTATCTCTCAAATACTGGGATTATTGGTGTATGTAACTACGTCTGAATTAGACCTATGCAATTTTAACTTCAAAATCTAGTATCTAACTGGCCCTCAGGACTTAAGAATAGCATACAGGCTCTGATAGTTTCCTAGAGTATGTTTCCAGTTTAAATGAAGTAAATACTCTAAGCACACAGTCAGTGATGTTTCTGAAATATTGAATGTGTGATGTAAAAATCTCAATGGTCTCACACTGACCCAGATTATTATGGAGAATTCATGTACATTTAATATGCTAATCCATAAAAGTGTTAGCAGATATTTTTATTTTGTGTCTTGCATAGATTTCTTGTTTTTTTTTTTTTTTTTTTAATTTTCATCGCCATTTGTGCATTTCTGTGGATTCCATAACTACCCTCTCTCTTCAGGTAGCCATGGAAGACCATATGCTGAACCACTGTGGTACTCCCTACAGCAGGATTTCCTCTTTACAGTCTTGCATCCTATAGCATTCTACGAACCACCCATAGAAATTCCATTATGTTGGCACAAGTCTGACCAACTCACAAGGAGGCACAATGCCAAGCACACAGATGGCATGGGGGGAAAGCGCCAAAAAAACATGAGAATCAACTGTGGGTACTGATGGCATGATTCCCAGACATGGAAGTCCAAACACTTGTCCACCCTAAGCTTATAGCACATACTTACAGATATGCAGATTTGCCAACAGTAATCTAGCACTGTTAGGTTAATTTTTAAAAATATTTTTAAAGCCACCGGGGGCTCCTGAAGATAACTAGCAAGCATGCAATGATTCTGAGAAGGTCGGTGTCCAGGCTTTTCACTTTACCCAGGTGACCCCTCAAAGGACAACCAAGGAACGTATTAAAAATATTATATCTTCCTAGGGTGTGAGTAACGGGAAAACAAATGCATTGTGAGTTACTTAGCAAACAGTAGGTTGAGAACAATGTCAGTAAAGTGAGTCACAAAACCAAGTGTCATTAGCCCGGGGAGATTCCAGCTGTGGATATTAAAGGCTCATTTTGGACCCTGCCTGCCTATTGAAAGAGAACCTTTTAATTTCTTTGTGAGTTAGTGGACTTTATTACCAGCCCTGGGCCTGGGAACACGCTGGACTCTCCGATCTCTGGATCCGATCATTAGCAGAGACCATCACTGCTGTTTCAGTAATTTGCCTGAAATTTCTTAACTTCTTGCCACCTAAGCTACTTTATTTCACAAAAGTTTTTCTTTTAAGAAAAATGCATTTACATAGGGGCAAGTCAGGTTTGATTATTTAGGCAGGCTGAAGTGAAATCTTTACAGGAAAAGCTCCAGTGTTTCACTGTGGAAGACTCCCAGGAACATTTCAGCTAGAGCTCTCTTAGGGATAATGATAAATCAGCTGTAGGTATATTACCCATTAGGCCAGGCACTTTATCTACAGTATCCTTTAGAGCAGTTGATGTAGAAGTCTTAAAGGCAAAGTTGAAAACACTTTAAGTATTAAACTGGAACCTAGAGAACCTATTGAGCACACAGTCAGTGAGCTATTTATTTTAATCTGGTCTTTTCACTCCAGATCCACAATGTTTTTTCAACAATCCTGTCATACTGTCAGGATACAGAATCAGAATAATTCATTTACATTAAGACGCAAAAGAGGATACTACATTCATTTTCCATGTGAGCCCTAGGTGAAAACAGTCACAGTAGTACAGTGCATTTATCTAAAATGGAGACAATACTGTATCTTTTCTAAGTGGTGAAGCCCTGCCACATTCCATAACATTTAGCAGACACAGACATTTCAATTTCTTCAATCAGTGGACAGCATGCTGTCATTTATGCCTTGATTCCTAGTCAGTTTATGTCAGTTAAGCTTATCTTGGTTATCAAATACAGACTGCAAACTTCAAAACAATACCCACATGGTCAT
This sequence comes from Peromyscus aztecus, assembly GCA_902168405.1. NCBI lineage: Eukaryota > Metazoa > Chordata > Mammalia > Rodentia > Cricetidae > Peromyscus > Peromyscus aztecus. The sequence goes on from CABHPQ010146628.1 coordinate 45,596, forward strand.
GTTGGCAAAACAGGAAACAAGATCACAAAAGCTGACGTCTGAGAGATCCATACTATTCTTGCTTTATTTATCAGATGGCATCATTGGGCCAATTTTGACTGTCAAGAAATATGGTCTTAAGGGGTACAGCCAATGACTACATTTTTAAATATATAAATATTTTTCTTGTCATTTAATGCTCTGCGAAGAAGTAGCCTTCATTTTGAAGTATAACTTATGGCCTAAGTTTATTTTAAACCTTTGAGAAAATTCTACCTGATATCTCTGTCTTCTTTTGTGCATGTCATCAAGCAACTCCATGAATAGCTCAGCATTACCAAGCACCCTCTAATCATTTCCAAACAAAGGAGCTAATATAATAATACTATGCAGCTTCCTCCAATAATAATTGAATCATGCAAATTACAAAATCTTTTTTATTTTATCATTTTCCCTACTCAATATAAGTTGTTCTGTCATTTAATTATATTGTAGGGCTCAATTATGATGTAGTTTACCAATACTAAGATTTTGAAACATAATACATTATAATATCTACTCTATAGCTAACATTTATATACCCAAACCTACAATAGCTTATTTGACTAAACAAAGGAATTTCTGACATCTATTTACTTACTGACATTTTATGTTTTTGTGCTCTCCTTCAATCATGTGGCCATTTGATCACTCAATAAGTAATTAGTAAAAATTTACTACATAAGAACCTGGGCAGATACAAAGAAGATATGGCATATATCCAAAAAGAGAAGTCCTCTGTGGTACAAGATTCAGAATTGAACAGATTATATAACCTCAGCAATGAACACATGAAAGGAGATGGAGTTTTCATTCAAGGTAGAAAATGACATCCATTATACCAGTGCTATTAATAACAGCCTCTTAATATTTAATAGAACAGAGTGATTAAGACAGAATCCATACTTTATTATTCTATCTTCTACATGTATTAAATATGTTTGACCACATTTGGCGGTGCTATGCATAATTAAGAATAAAACTAAAAAGTTTTTTTAATCCATATTGGACATTACAGTTATGTCCATGTGGAACAACCATACTTAATTAACATATTTAGATAACAGTTAAATTTATCTTTATTATGAGTAATGCTTTATGTACTTCTCACCTGCTTCCCTAGTAAAATGAGTTAAGTATATTCACTAGAGTTTGATAGAGTTAAATGGTCTAATTCTGGGAGCAATTAGGACTCAAATAACTATGAGCTTCTTATTTTCATATTATAGCAACAAAACAATTTTAAAATCAAAATTATTTTCAAAATACTTATTGATGTATAGGCACTATGCTCAAAGGTAATATTTTTCTTATAAGAAAACTGAAAAAAATATATCCTGAAATACAAATGAAATATAAATTCTTTGACTAGCTCACTAATGTATTTACAGATATGTAATATACCTTCCTCCTTACTTATAATGTTTAGCTTAGAAAAAAAGTGTAAAATTAAATGAAAAGAAATGTATGAACAATTTGATAAATTGTTCAGTCTCAGTCTAGCTTTTTGATTCTGATAGTCACTAACTTCTAAGATGGTTTACTTTCTAGTTTGTACCAAGAATTTGTCAGTACTGCTTTTTGTTTATTAGCATTTCTAGGCACTGAAATACCACCAAAGTAACCTGATTCTTTTTTAAGTCAATGCTAATTTTAATCTTAAAAGTCCATGGAAAAATAAATGTTAGATATCTAGAAAATGTCGACAAAAGCTGTACTAATTAACTTGAGAGATGGCTGCATTGTTTTTAGGTAAATCTCAAGTCTTAAACAGTTCTAGCAATGAAGCTATTTCTGCCTAGTTCAATATAGTGATGCAACTGTTTTAAAAACTTGATTCTTCTGTTGAATCAATAGGGTATGTTACCTCCTAAATGTTCAAAAAGGAATAGAAAGTTATTTTTCAAAATTAGAAATTTTACTTCAGAAGAGACAAATGAAAATAAATGAGGATCATTTTCCCACCTCAAAATAACTTTATACAAAAAAAGATCTTCAGTTGAGTCCTTGTTTAACTTTTCTTTCTATTTATGCTTTGCATCTTTCACATCATATATCTCAATCCCACTCATTTCTCCTTGCCTTTGTATCTGCTCTCTGCCCTTGCAACTCCCCCAAAAATTTTTTTTAAGAAAAGAAAAAAAGGGTGGGAAAATCTCCTCATGGAAGCTGTAGTGTGACATACCGAGTCACACATTAAACCCTTTTGTCCATACATCTTTACTCTCAAGTGGTTATTTCAAAGAGTCATTGGTTTGATTCAAAGCCTCTGGTTTCTGCTACACTATCATACTGGGCCCTCACTGGGACTCTTTTTGGATATCCTGTTGTTGACCTGTGTAGTGGAGATCCTGTAGCTTTGTGTCTGCAGGACTAGCTCCTTCACATACCCCAGCAGATCACAGATGGGGTGGATGTTGGGGTGGGCCATCTCATAAGCCTGGTTCTGGGCCTGGGTAGTTGCAGGGTTGGTCAGCCCTTCAGCTCTCCCCTGTCCACACCCCCAGGGTGAGCTCTCCAGCATTGCCCTGGCTAGTTCACCCCTTGCAGCAAGGGTCAGGGCGAGGTGGGGGGGCAGTTCTCCTGCTTGCACACCCTCAGGGTCTGCTCCCCATATCTGTGCCATCGGGGCCAGCTCTACTGTGTTGCTCAGGCAAGGTGTAAGGGGCCACTCTCCCAAGTGCTGCAGCTGGTGAGGGGCAGAGGCAGCTTTCCTACTCTTACGACCTCAGGACCAGCTCTCCCACCTGTCACAGGTGCCCAGGGGTTTGGGGGAGGGCATCTTCTCCCCCCACAACACTACCACATGGCAGATGAGGGGCATGGCCAGATCTCCCATGTTCATGCTCTCATATTCACCAGTACCCCTGTCTACAGGGTCAGCTCTGCTGTGCTGCCCAGGAGAGGTGCAGGGCTCGCTTTCCCGAGTGTTGCATCTGGGAAGGCAGAGGGTGGGCAGCCTCACCCACCACAGGTGGTCGGGACAAGGAAGGGGAAAGAAGAAATCTTCTTGCCCTCACTACAACATGGCAGACGAGGGAGGTGTGGCCAGCTATCCCACTCTCCAGTGCTGGTTCACCTGCGCCTCTGCCAACAGCGTCAACTCTTCTATGCTACCCAGGTGAGGAGCAGGGCTTGCTTTCCTGAGTGCCACAGCTGGTAAGGGGAAGGAACGGCTCCCTCATCTGTCTCAGGTGCCAAGCGGCAAGGTGTAAAGGACGTCTCTCCATGGCCACACTGATGAATGACAGAGAGTAGTAGGGACAGCTCTCCACTGCTCACAGATTGGGTGCTGGCTCGCCCACACCTACACCAACAGGGTTGGCTCCACTGTGCTGCCCAGGTGAGGTGCAGGGCTGGCTCTCTCAAGTGCTACAGGTGGTGAAGGGCAGGATCATCTCCCCTGCTTTTATGATCTGAGGGCCAGCTCTCCCACTGCCTCAAGCATAGAGGGCAGGTGGGGGAAGATCCACCGTGCTTCCCAGATGAGGTTTAGAGCCCACTTTGCCCAATGTTGAGCTGGTAAAAAGGAGCATCTTTCCCTTGCTCCCACCACCACACCACAGCTGAGGGATGTGGTCCCAGCTCGGCCCCTCTCATGCCCTCAGGGCTGGCTCGCCTGCAACCTGTCTACAGTGTCAACTCTACTGTGCCTCCCAGGCAAGGCACAGGGCCTGTTCTCCCGAGTGCTGCAGCTAGTGAGGGGTTGGGTTCAGGTCCCCAGTCTGCTGCAGGTGGTGAGGGGCTAGGGGAGGAGGGCATCTTGCCCTCACCCATGCTACCACATGACATACAAGAGGGGTGTGACCTGCTCTCTCATTTTCATACCATCAGGGCCAGCTCGACCATGCCCCTGTCAGCTCTATTGTGCTGCCCAGGTGACGTGTAGGACCTTTCTCCTGAGTGCTTCAGCCAGTGAGGGGCAGGACCAGTTATCCCTAGTGCTGTCACCAGTGAGGGGAGGGGAGGGGCCAACTCTGTACAGCCCTATCCTCTAGGCTTTTGGTGGTATCAGAAGCCACAGACATCAACAGAGATCACACCTGTGTCAGAGCCAAGAACTCAGACATGGGCCCCAGCAGCTGCCAAGCCCAGACATCACCATGACCCTGATTTGCAA
>CABHPQ010146629.1:177-15364 GCA_902168405.1 Peromyscus aztecus
CTCCTCCTCCTCCTCCTCCTCCTCCTCCTCCTCCTCCTCCTGCCATTATACAGATGATGCTGGTCGGGACATGGATGAGAATGAGAGGAGTAGTATACTTCATGAAAACTAGCATTCTCTTCCTGGTTTGCCCTGAAAACTCAGAAAAGGCTATATGCAGCTTCCATTTATGAATTGAAATCTGGGACAATCTCTAAATCATTCTCATACATCATATGTCACTTCTCAAAGGGAAAGAATATGCATTAAAAAGATTTGTTCAATCCTGAACCTGCCTCTGAGCACCCAAGATCAATGCAGAAGCTGATTGAGTTGTGCTCTATAGATTTCTGCAGTCAAGTTCATCAAGGCACCCATTTCTCTTCCCCTAATGATGCTGAACCCCAAGCTCTTTGCTGAAGTGCTTTAATTTTCACTCGGTCATCTCACAAGACAGTGACTTAATGAACTGCAAATAGGAGAAGAAAGACACATAAATCATCTCCGTATCCTTCTCCATGGCCCTACCATGGCTCCTCTATGCTCATTACGGTGCCTCCAGTGGCTTTTCTGTTCTCGGTAGTGGAAATTAAATTATACAGCACATTTTCGGAATGTAACACACCGATAAATACATGAAATCATCAAGATAAATAACAAAGATAAATTAATGTTAACACAGCACAATAGGTACACTGTGTTGCAACCAGTGTCTGCCTCCCTATTGGATCCAGTTAGCTGGCTCAGAAGATGCTTGTCTTCTTCATACAGGGGCCTATCATAGAACTATTTCAGTACTACTATCTATTAATGCAGTTTTTACCAAGCCAGTTTCCTGGAAGAGACTACTATGCAGCATCCTTTTTATATTCTCTGGCAGACAGTTCTGTCTTTCAGAATGATAAGATAACGAGCTTGTGGTTTGCACATAGCTCTGTGTTTGAAAGGTAGCATTGAAAATTAAAATGACGTACTAATTAAAGATTAATCAAAAGTGCTAGACCTCTAGTAAGTTCAGTGACTTTTGCTTAATACTGAGTGGCCCACTTTGAAAGAGTGTTGCAACTTAACTGAAATTCTAATCAGCTGCCTAGAAGTTGAGAGAATAAGAGAAAGAAAGAGAAATAATCCCTGGGGGTTGATATTTAAAAATGCATCAAAGGCTGTCGGAGAGTAAGCTGTTAATCTGTGTCACATTGGAGGGAATGAATACTGAGCAGAGGGCAAGGTGTTTTAGGTTCTTCTGGCCTTGAAAGTGGCTGCATTACCAGGATGACCAGTGAAAATGGTCAGCCTGGTTTCCCTCAGTCCAAGCTACTTCTATTAAAGTTCAAGGCAGAAGCCCTGATACCTGAAACAAAAACATATGAGAAAAGCACAAGATCTACATGTACAGATTTAGAGGACCTCTCTAAATTCAGTACCTATGTCAAAACACTAGGCTTCAACCATTCTAGACCTTTCTGTAAGGTTAGTACCTACCGCCCCTATATCTCAGGGAATCAGAGATCTCAGAGCTGAAAATATCTGCAGGATCTTTTAGCCAGTCTTACTATTTTATACTAGACTTTAAGAGTTGCCTCTTCGGGAGACCAATCTTGTTTAATTGCCCTCACTAACAGGTAACTTTCTTCTCATCAAAACCACTCATTCTTCTATTGCCTAGCTCATGCTGTCTAATTTTCTGTTGTTCCATTTCTCTTTGGTGGGTTGTATGATTCTTCTATTCGGTCTCTGGAGACTACATGTCATTGGAAAATTGCTCTCTCACAAGCCAGTCTTACTTATATTTGAAGATAGTCCACAAAAGGGTCTTGGGATTTCTCCATGTAAATCTTCAGGAGTTACCAAGCAATCTATTGATGACCTACCTGTTCAAGTCACAGGCTGCTGAATAAAAAGAGCTCTGATACAAATGGATGGCTAATTTTGCCCTGGCACTTGCTATATGCCTACCCCCATATGAGTCAAAAGCATCTTTCAGCCTCTCGCTCTTTGACTGGGAAAGTAATTGTGTAACAGTAAATAATAAAATGTGTGCAACATTTTCCTACAACACAATCATAAACACACATTGGTAGATGCCTCACTACTTTTTAAGTGGTTTCACACTATCTCTATTTTAACACTGAGGGCTATAAAAAAGAAAGTGTTAAGAAGTCACATGCTCTAGAAGGACCATGTGCCAGAACACTCCACACTCATACTCCTTCTGTTTATCACATGCCAGGAGCTGTGTTTTATTACAACATTCATTCTTCACAACAGCCACCAGACATCACTGTAGTTATCCATATTTTATAGGAGAAAACAGAAAAGTGAGCAAGTCCTTCCCTATGTAGCAGTGGGGCCAGTAGCAGAGGCAGAGTTGAGCACAGGTCTCCCTGACAATGGGTTCACATGATAGCTCCGAAATGCATGGTCGTTGGCCTGAGCAAACCAAGGTGAAACGAGTGGTCTCAGTGAGAAGCAAGTTTCTTGTCAGTGGAGATAATTAACCAAATTTAGGATTAAAGGTCATTAGGCAAAACATAGGAGAATGAGGGTTGAATCCTAAATGATACTTTAAGCCACAACATGAGCATAGAGTTATCAACCCCTGAACCACACTTCTTGTCACTTGACAGAAAGGGTCAGGAAGCTTAGCTGCAAACAACAGTGTCCACTGTGGGTAGTTTAAAGGGGGAAAAGATTTACTTATCGTTTATTTATTTATCATTCACAATTTCACACTGAACCCCTTCTGATTCCTAAAAAGTTCCCTCCTATCATTGTCTTGTCTCTTTTGCGCACTTGTGACCCTACTGCATTTAATTAAGGTTGCTTACCTGAGCATGAGTTTGTGTAGTGGGGGATCATTTACTTGAGCATGGGCAATTAACCAACAGCTAAACGACTAAGGAGCATGACTCCCTCTTCTCCAACAGCCATTAACTGTCTTTGTTCCTTAAGAGATAGGTAGGGCCTTATGAGCCCATCCCCCACCCATGGTAGACAGTTGGTGGGCCAATCTTGTGCAGGCCTTGTGCGGGTCATCCCTCGTGGGTATAGCCCATTTGGAGGATACATGGCTCGGGCCTATGTCCTTCACATAATGAAGTTTTGGAAGTCTCATTTTCTAGTCTCTCTTTGAGAAAACAGGGCTTATAACAAGATACAAATATCTCTTGAGATCTGTTGAGGATTGGTTCTAGGACTCCCTAATGCCCCCATTCCGTAGATACCCAAGTCAGCAGATACCCAAGTCCCTTGTATAAAATGCCTCAGTTTTTTGCATATAACCTATGCACAGTCTTGTCCCTTGTAGGATTAATTTCTAAATTGCTTATAATATTTAATAGAATATAAGTGCTATGTAAATGGATGTTATACTGTATCATTTAGGTAATAGTTTCAAGGAAAGAGGTCTGTTCCTGTTCAGTACAGACTTAATTTTTTCAAATATTTCCACCCCATGGTTGGTTGAATCTGCAGGTGTCAAATTCATAGATATGCAGGGATAACTATGTAACCAAATTATAAGGGGAGATAGGACAGCCACGAGCAGCAAATGTCTAATAGGGTGAGACAAGCATGTGTCATCATCCCTTAGGCCAAAGTCAGCCAGACCCATATTTCTTGGCTCTCTCCTCTGTCATGGGTAAAATAAGCAAAGAAGTTGCATGCTGGCCTCTCTACTGGGGCTAAGAAGCATCAGCATTTTATCCCAGGAACACCTGGGGCCCACCTCTACTAACTCAAGGTTGAGGGGAAAAAGTCATTTACTGAAGCAAACTCCTGAAACTATACAAAGATTTACAACATACTGAATTTATTGATGTCAACTGGTTATAACCCTTTATGAATAATACTATAAGGAACCAGGGTTGAAGAGATGGTTCAGTTGGAAAAGTACTTTCTACATAAGCACAAGGACACTTATAAAAAGCCAGGCATGGAACTGTGTGTATTTGTAACTGGTGGGCACAGGTACAGAAACAGGTTGTCACTGGCCACCCAGTCTAACCCAAACTGCAAGCTTGAGGCTCAGTAAAGAGATCCTTTAAGAAGTTAATGTAGAAAGCCGTAAAGGAAGACACCTGAGAATGGCCTTGGACCTCTGTACTCACAAGCACTGGAGAGCACACCTTTACACAAATACATACACACACACACACACACACACAAAGAGAGAGAGAATGAGGAACAACAAAACATGGAAATGTGTATATTTTAAAGCTGGAATGAATCATAGATATAATTTCTTTAAAATCACATGGGTTTTCTACATTAATGGATAGAGGGGAAGAAGGAGATGGAGAAATAGAAAGGTGGGGGAGAAAAACTAGAGCAGGGAAGGGAGGAGAAAAGTGAGAGAGATATCCAAGCTGTGTAATACATAAAACCTATGTATTTTAAAAGATCATTCTGGGAAACATAGAATGTTCCTCACCCCTAGTTACCCACTCTTCACTTCCTTATGTCTATGAAGGTTTGGGGGGCTTGGTATCCCTGAATGTGCTAAAAACCCATCTTAGATTGGATTCTGGTCTAGTCTGACTAAGGCTTTAGACAAACCTCTCAACATCTCTGAAACAGATTGTCCCAGTTTGTAAATTTTGATCAATCAATGTCCATTTGGCATGATCTAAAGAATGATCTATGACAGCCTGGGTTTTGAATGAGTAAGTCTAGTAAGCATGTAACAAGCAAAAATAAACAAATAGCAAGTAGCGGATATATAGATGCAACAGACAGACAGCAAAACATCATCAAGTCGGAGTCTACAGCATTCAGCAGAGATGACTGGGGTAGCCTGATTGGGAGAGCAAACAGAGGGAACATCATCACCTGGGGGGGGGGGCTTACAAGCATAGTGGAGAGCAACTGGGGAAGCTGAGGCAGGCAGCTGGATTTCCTAACTAAGCTTTCTCTCCATGGACAAGCTTCCCATGGCTGAATTTCCAGCTTCCCATTTTGTACTGCAGGCATTTTTATATTATGGCATAAACAATAGGAATCTCTGTTGGAAATGGCTTGTTTACCTTCCAGCTGTTCTCTCAAGGACAGCACTTTTAGTACCCTTAGCTGCTTGTTGCTTTTCCCTCTCCCTGTTACAGAACCAGGGCCCAAACTGATACAGGATGGGAGCTTTGGAGGACACTTGTCATAAACATGTATGCAGGGCCAACCTTGCTTCCAGAGCCAGCTTCTCAGTGACCTCCCATCGCACATCACCATTCATAACAATGTGTTTTGTAGCACTTTGCTAATGTGACAACTGAAATGCTGCCATGCTAATGAAGACACCTAAGGCAATGCTTGGCACATAGTAGGTACCCAAATAAATGCCAGTTCCCCTTCCCCTTTTCCCTTTTTTCAGCCTGTTCCCAGGGGCTGTGTCACCTTTTCAGCTGGGAGGCTCCCTCCTGAGTGCTTCCTCTGAGTATCAGCATGGAGCTTTAAACACAAGATCTCCCCCTGCAGCCACCATTACTTGCAAGGAACTGTTAGCTACGCAAGATGTCCCGGGAGGTGTCCTTGGAGCCCCCACTGAACACAGCCTCAGCATCTCATTCGTTGCTCCCTGTTCTACAGCAGCTCTGACAATCCACATGTATAATGAATCTGTATAGTCAAAGAAGCTGCAGCCTTGGTGAGGATTTCAAAAGCTTTCAGAATCACAAGAAGAAAGTACAGGAAAGCTACAAGGGGCTGTGCAGAGGTTCTGAACACATCCATCCATGGTAGGCGTTCTTTTCCGTTGTTATCCTAGAGCAGAGACTGACAAAAGTTTTTTTGTTTGGTTAGGTAAAGAATCAGACTAAATACTTGAGGTTTAACCAGCAAGCAGGGGCTTAATAATCTATTTCTAGCTAAAGGACAGTGTGATAATAAGATAAATGGGCAGCTATTGTATTGTGCATGTTGTTAACTGGCAACACAAATTGGACAGTTTTTAAAATATGTCTTTAGAGCTATATTTCTATGAAGTGTTCTGTCCAAAAAGGGTTCCTCAAACAAAAGCATTTGGAAGATGACATATCATATTCCATCAATTCCAAGAACAATGTATCTATTTCACATTTGCTATTCTTGAAATAGTAATACATTTTGCAGTAGATGGCTGCATACATACACAGAGAAAGAGTTCCTCTCTTAGTTATATGTAATATGTATAAATATATATATTTATAGGAAATCCTTCTGATAGAAATAAAAAAGAAGGTAGTTGGTGACAAACTATTTAACCTTGTATCTTAAAAATATATCAGAACATTTTTTTTCAATACCACTTGCTAATCCCCAGTAGATTTAATGTTCCCATGATATTCATCTTGACAAAACTGTTTTTTGTTTGTTTGTTTGTTTGTTTGTTTGTTGTTTTTTTAATGAGGGGTTTGAGTTCAGAACCAGGTGTATCTGCTGTCTGCTTGGTTGGAGCTTGCTATAGGGAGAAGGTAAAACCTGGAGTGGATACATCAGTGAGGGTCACAGTACAACATGATATGGGCAGAATGTAGAGAAACCATGAGGAGGGTGCAGTGCCCACCCAGTAAGAAAAACCTTAATCCTAACCCCACGGTTTTCCTCAGTCTCAGGGCATCTGTCTTTACCCTCATCTTAAAGGGATGGACAGAGGAAAGGGTCACGTAGAGAATGAAACAAACAAACAAACCAAACCTCAGATGGGGGACACAACCCATCCAATGAACCCTAGCTAAGAAGGGGACATGCCAGCTTCTTGCTGATTCCATGGTCCATTCTCTTGCTTCAGGCCCTTCCTTGGTCAAACCCAACCAGACACCAAAGAATAAAGGAGTCAATGCTAACCAAAAAGTTCATCCTCCAAGAGCATAGGCTGTGGGAAAAGGTGATGGCCAGATGACAAGACCAATTAGCACATTCAGCAGAATGAGATCTCTGAGGTCTTATAGAAAATGGGTGAAGTGTGACAAAACCTGCCTGGTGAAAGTCTTATCAGCTCCTAGCTCCACACTGATTCCAGATTTAGGAAACTTTTCCAAGTAGCTTTTTACCCACTGCCCCCAACAGCCTCTGAAGTGGACAGAGCAGAAGTACCCATTGTTTCTCCATAAAGAGATGCTTCTCCCAGGCTGGAGCTGAAGAGTTCACACTGGGACTTGAAGCAGAATTTCAAGAGCCAACCTGGTGCTGTGTCTACCATGTCAATGACACCCCTTATTGGTGGTGTCCTAGAAGGGTTAGGACATTTTCATTAGTTACATCCCGCTATACTTCTCAGTAGCTAGTACCCTTCGAGTCTTCCATATTTATATAGCACTTTATAGGCACCATCTGCTTCATAGAAAGGTCGTGGAAATCTCTGGCCTCCTGGAGCTAAAAGCTCATCTCTACTGGGAGAATCCAGCCCTATGTTCCCTTTCTAGTGATTGCTTATCACCATGTTGCTTCGCACAACGTGAGCATGAAGTTCATGTAGCCAGTTAAGAGAAGGCTCCCGTGTCTAGAGTCAATGTACAACAAAGTGGAGAGATGAAGTGCTGATGGACCTTTGGGAAGAGTGGAGAGTGATCTTGGAAAGTCAGAGGAAGCAATGCAGAAGCAGTGACTGACTTCTTTGACACAGCGTCTCACTGTGTACCCCTCACTACGTATGCTGACTGTCTCGTGTAGACCAGACTGGCCTTGACATATCTATTTGCCTCTACCTCCCTGGTGCTAGAGTCAAAAGCTTGTACAAGCACACCCTGCTCAAGCAGTGCCCTTTATTTGAGCTTTAGAAAAGTAGAAATACGAGGGGGGGATGGACAACCTGCTGGTCCGAAGAAACGCCTGAGTAAAAGCAAGGAGCTTAAAATACAGCTCCTGGCCTCACTGTCACCTATATTTGCAAGGAACTGTTAGCCTTGAGAGATGTCCCAGGAGGTGTCCTTGGAACCCCACTGAAAGCAGCCTCGGCACCTTATCACACTCTGCTCTCTGGCAGCTCTGACAACCCCTATGTACGATGAGGGAGAAAAATAAGCATTTGCAAAAGTGAAACACTTGAGGTCCCATAGATCTGCATGACACACCGTGATTCCGTACCTTGGTTAGTGGTTCTGAAGTCAGACTGCCTGGGTTTCCTGCTGGTTTTGATGCACTGGAGCTGAGGAACCTGAGGCTAGTGACTTAACCTCTCTACGAACTGGTGACTTCATCTATACATGGAGCACAGAAAAAAAAAACTCAGCCTTTGATTCTAGGGCTGTTGATGAGGGTGGCATGCGTTAATACATGTGACGTGATGATGATACGGGCTGGTACAGGGCAGATTCTGGATTAACAGTTGCAGTGCTGCAGTAAGGATAGTCCCAAATATGTAAAGTTGAATTATATTGAAAAATAAAATAAAATAAATTAAAAAAAAAAGATATAAGAACAGGTAGCAAGAAGCCTGCCATGGCCATACAGTTTATAAGTAAAAAAAAAAAAAAAGAAGTTGGAGGAGAAGGATTGGGGGAAGAGGAAGAAGAAGGAAAGCTGGTTAAACGACTCTTGATATTCTCTCCTACAATATGTCTCCAGCCCTTTTAACGCATGCTTTAATCCTGCTCTTTTCTCCCACGCATTGACTGCATGCAGCTGATGGAGCTGACAGAGCATTGCCTCTGACGTGCCCAGCGAGTCCCTGTTCTGTTTCAATTAGGTTAGATTAGAAAACTCATGCTTCTTTCACTTTGCTGTTTGGCGTTCATGTTCACAAATAGTTCTGGAAATGCTACCAAATTTGCCCAAAATGAACAGTGCAGACAGTGGTACAGACAAAATGAGCCTGGAGCTGGCAGGCACTGTGTCCAGCACCATGCCTCTTAGTGGCCACTAGTGAGAGGAGGAAGCCTGGATGTGATGAGTCAAGACAACTGAGCAAAAATATATGAGAGGTGGGTAATATGTGATCAGTCCACTGTAGTTTCAGAGTAGCAACAATACAAAAAAAAATGAACATATTATAAAGGATCAATATCCCAAAGTCCAGGAGCATTATTTACATAAAGGTTCCAAGGAAGAAACAGCCATAATAATGACAGATTCAACACAAAACTGTGATAGTGAAGAGTTCAGGTCAGGGTCTGGATGATATCAACATTTTAAATTAGGTAAGGTCAGGGTTGTGTTGGAGCTGATATTTGAAATATACTCATTATTCATTTTGACACTGAAAGTTTTTATTTTATAGAGCAAGTGAAATATTTATTATAATTACAGAATTTTGGATGCCTGTTTAAATTTTGTATGCAAGAGAGGGCCTCTGTTGCCCTAGATCTGGCCCTGCTGGAGTATGAGGTACCTGGAAAGGGTCTTTCAAAGAGATGTCCATTTCAAAGAGCTCAAATTCTGGCTTAGAAACACTCCAAGCCACATCCTGGGCATGTTATGGCCAGTGCACTCCCCCTTTACATACTGAGGTCAGAGAATAACAAAACGTAACTCTTTTATTCACTCATCCACCACCAAATACTTACTGAGCATGAGACTCAATGCGAGTATGTGCTAGAGGCATGGGAGACAGAGCAGCTAACAAAACAAACAAACCAGAGGTCTCTGCACTTAAGATTCCTTCGTTCTAGTGGGGAGATCAACGACCAATAAGAATAGACTTGGGATATCCTGTAGCACAATGAAGGGAACACTCTCAAGAATGTGAACTTGGGTAAGCCATGACACAATGACAGTGTGAGGAGAGGAACTAAGTGGGAGGTGGCACCAGCATACACAAGGGAACTGAGAAGAATTAATGAAACCATCATTTCTAAAGCATTTGGCACAATACCTCACACATCCTAAGGCCTCAGCACATGCTTATATTTACATCTCTTTGAGTAGGAGAGAAAAGTTTTATAAGGGCAGCCTGGGTCCCACGAGTATGGCTGTGCTACCATCTCTGATGCTGAAAGAGCATAATTCTGGCACATTCTACAACTCAGTGAGAAGACATCCTAGGAAATTTGTAGCATATATCTGAGTCAGCTCCTGGAGCATGAAGTAGCCCAGAGACCCAGAAAAAAAGAATTAACTGAAAGGTTCCACCCTGCCCCCTTCATGATGAGCATACCTGGGCATCGCCCTACAACCTAGTCCTTACAGACAGAAGAAAGTTCAGGTGTGTGGGAGAGATGAGGGGGGCAGAACTGGACAGCAGCCCTGTGGTGGCTGTTAACCCTCAGGAGATGAGATGTCTTTTCAGAAGACAATCTGACCGTGGATAGTAAACACCAATGAAACCATCACCCTTGGCTGGAGTTGGATGTCAGTCCCGTGCTCTGGGTTGCAGCAGACTGGGGCACACATCCACCTGCAGCTGCCTGGGGGTTCCGGTGATGAGGCCTGGGCCAGCCTGCAGGGCCTCTTGCGTGTGCTGCAATGTGACCATGCTGGCATTTTGCCGGCTCGTTTCATGGTGCTTGGGCTCAAGCAAAGCTGCATGTGAAGAAAGGAATGAAAGCTTCCCACGTTGGCTTGGACTCTTTATGCCTTTTAAAAACAGAGGAGAGTGGAGCAGAACGGGGGGGGGGGGGGACAAAGTGCCTCCCAGGGTCGAAAGATCAGGGCCGGTGGGGGAGGTTTTAGAGAAACTGTTAGCATACCTCTAGTGGGTTGCTAAGGAGAGAAAGAAGCTGGGGAGAGAGGCCCGAATAAGGCTGTCTCTCCTGCTTGGTCCACTATGAAAGGGTTCGAGACATCCTTCCATTGAGAATCATTCAGAGCTCCCCAGAAGAATTGTGGCTTTTCATGCCTTTGAATCTCTACACATGATAATAAGACCCTCCAACAAATATGTGCTTTCTTCCTTTTCTAATACTTTTCAATTCTTCAAAACTGAGAGTGAGTCAAGCCTTCCCAGAAGAGAGCTTAGGGGCCTGCTTCTGCCTAAGCAAGTGCAGTCAGATACTCCTGTGTACCTCTGGCACACCACCCTTCCTATTCATTCTATTTATTGAGTAGCTACTATGTGACAGGTGCTAAATTCCACATCTATGAAACTAACAAACTGTATTTCATTCTGCATAACCTGTCTATGTACACACTGAAGCAATTCACGCACCTCCAGTAGGTACCAAGTTCTCTGATGGCACTTTAAGCAGAAGGGTAGCAATAGCGGTAAAGTGGGCATAGTTGTACTGAGAGACTGTGGTCCAGCATAGAGATTTTTAAACATGAGATACAAGCGAGAGCCTGAATAAAGTGGGGAGCAATCTGCAGGAAGGGGACACTGGGCAAAGACTGGTGTCAAAGTACCTATGAAAATTTTGAGGTGGGTGTGTGCTTGGGGTAGTCAGGGCAAAGCAATGTGACCAGTGTTGAGCAGAGCTAAGAGGAGAATGGCATCAGGTGAGAGCAGAGAGGTTAGAAGGTAGAAGACCCCATAGCTGGCCACTAAACCCACAGGAGATTGAAAGTCATCAGTGGGGTCTGGGTGGGCATGGCATGCCCTGACTTACATCATTACAAGTTCTTCATGATCCCCAGATAAAATCTGGACTAGGTGGGGAAAGATGAAAGTAAGAAACCCAGTTAGGAAGCTATGCAAACACTGCTAGGGAAAGAAGATAATGGTTTGGACTAAGGTAGTAGCTTGGGGGCTGGGGTTGGGGGGCAAAGTGAGAAGGACTCAGTTTTATAATGTATTCTGAGGGTAACCGACATGATTGGTTGATGGGCTATATGAGATGTAAAAGAGATTGAAAAATCAAGAATGGTCTCATAATATCTTGTTGCCAAAACAAGATCTGAATAATGACACCAGTTGACATTTGACATGCTAATATGGATGGGGGAAATTTCACAAGCCCCCACCCCAAGATGGGGAGCAGCAGCTAATCACCAGCTGCTGAGCAGGGAGATACAGGTTTTTTGCTTTTGTTTTTGTTTTTGTTTTTTTGTTTTTTGTTTTGTTTTGTTTTGTTTTGTTTTGTTTTGTTTTTAAGGATGAGCTCTCTGATAGGTTATTCAATCAAGTGGTCAATACATCCACATTCTAGCAACACTAAATGGACTCAGTAGGGTGTGTGTGTGTGTGTGTGTGTGTGTGTGTGTGTAAAACAAAAAGCAATTAAAGAAGAGATCATGAATTTAAGAGAGAATGTAGGAGTTAGAGGGGAGAGAGAAGAGGTAAAAATGATGTAAATATGGTAATCATATGTAAAATTCCCCCCCAAAAAAAATGTACTACTCTTGAACATTGTCAACAAATGAAAACAACTCAAGGCAATATTTAAAAGAACAATGATCTCAATATTTAATGGATATTAACTATACACTATCTCTCCTGCTGTCTACTTTACCCACATGGGCTCCATGTGAGAGAGGAGTTCTGAGGTATATAGTTTTCTATACAGAATCTAGCAGCTAAATATCTAATGTTCAGCCTCTAATGACCTGTATGAACTAGGTGCATAATCAATATTTGTGGAAGAAAAGGAAAATCTTAGAGGTAATTAATCAGCCGTGGTGCTTCTACTTAGCAATTGGGTCTGGGAAATCTGTCCTTAAGATTCCTGTGGATTTGCTATCCATGATGAGTCATGACTCATGGATTACCAAAGATGCACTTCTTCCCAACAAAGATCTACAAAATTATTCAACACATTATCTAAGTTAGCCTTCACATTAAGTCTGTGAAGTTACCTGTGTGAGTAGGTGACTATCTCCATTTCAGTCATAAGAAAAATGAGGCTCAAGAATTTCAAGGTGACTAGAAAAGGTCACAACTGATAAGAAACAGTTCTGGTCCTGAAAGTAGAACTCTTGACTCCATACCAAGCTCTACCCAATTTTTTACATATCTTCATGTTACAGAATCTTTATGTATAAGTAGAAAATTTCAAATATCATTCAGACTAAAGGAGATGAGTTTAAACTTCTGTATCAGAGATTTCATCTAGATATAAGAACAAATTTGCCCAACAAAGAGTGTAATATGTCCAAATTCCAAGTTCATGTCCATGCTTGAGATGGGAGATGAGGTCCCTAAGTGCATAGGGCAAGTTCATCACATACCATGAGGCATCCAAGAAGGGAATCCACCACACAGGCAAGGCAAGGACACAGTTAAGTGAGAAACTAGGCAGGTGTCAATGGCAGGTCTAAGACCTCAAGGTTGAAGGCTGGGTTACATGAGAGTTTTGAGTTCAGATTCTAGAGTCTAAACTAGTCTCAGCACTTGGCAGCTCCAGGTATCCAGGCTTGAATTCTGGCTCTGCCACCTGCAGCCTTTCAATACTTAGGACCAGTCCTCTAACCTCTTCTGCACCTAGTCTGTATAATGGTGACAGTCACCTCCTTCAAAGGCCCTTATAAAAATTAAATGAGAAAACTGCAGAGAAAACCCCAATACAAAGCAAACCCTAAAGCAAGGAGAGAATAGACAGAGAAATCACAAACAAAAGACTCTGAGAGACTATGCGTACTAGGGGAGCACGGTTTGAGCAGAACACTGGGGGTTGGACCCAAGAACAAGCAGATAGAAAAGACCAGAACTGCCCTGGCAAGGTCTCTTGGTTCAGAATAAAGGAAAGTATAATAAAATATCAGAAGCCCCTCTGGTAATTCCCAGGCTTCAGTCACCATACATTACTTTCTTATAGAGGAAATGTGATCATGGAGTTTTGGGGTCTTAAGAAAGTTCAGGAAAGTTACTTTATTTTTAGGTTGCAAATCTGCTAAGTGATTTCAGGAGGTGACCACATTTCAGTTCCATTAGCTCATCAGCAATTTCTTAATGAGGCTAATTAGCTCTAAACAGCTCCCACCCCTGCAGGGCTCCACTGAGAGTTTGGCTGTATGTAAGCCAATGAGCCTATGACCTTTGTCGGTGGTTCAGAGGCCTGGTTTCTGGGCATCGACCTCATCAAATCTTAGTAATAAAGACATTCCATGGTTAATAAGGATATGAGGTTGCCCTGGATCCCTGAGATCACCAAATGCTGAGACTGTTCAACTATATGAGAACTAAATCAAAAGGCACATGCAAACTATTGTGTGGAAAGAAAAAAGCCCACAGGAGGTTTAATTCTGAAGCCATGAGGGGTTTATGGACAATTCCCTCAGTATCCACACTCTTTCACCAGAATATGAACTGGATGTATATTCAATTCACCTTTAGTGATACCAAGCAAGAGATAGCAATTAGACATAGATTTTCTAAGATGCTGTTTTTTTTCCTAGATCACAGATCAAGGCTTGTAACCATAGTGGCAAATGCCCTATTTCTTCAGCACCTTTTTTTAGGGACCTGAAGATAGAATATCCGTGACCCATCCATGAATTGTTCAAGGTGGTGCTTGATACGGAATCCTGGCATTAAACTGATAAAACAATAGTTGTAATGACAGCTGATATGTATGCAATCTCACTGTTATTCCCACACTTTATTTCATGATTTAACACCATCATCTTGTTCTCATTCATCTTTTACATGACAGAAAGCTAAGCCTCTGGAGGAGCCTAAAAAACTCATCCAGGGTCCCATAGTTTCTTAGTGGCAGAAAGGTAGAAAGTTTCCTGCAGTGCCCCCAACCCCCAAGGGAAATAGATATATCATTTGTGATGTCTATGCTTGGAAAATGATCATCATGAAATCAAGGACTCTGAAAAAAAAAAAAAAGTTCCTCCTCCAGGAGGCAACAGAGCCATGTGGATAATGCAGGTCCTCCAGAATCAAGGTCTGGATTTTTCCCCTTAGGTCACATTTCCTTGATGACCCAGAGCAAGTCAGCATGTCCCCATGGGCTCCTGATTCCTCAACTGACAGGAAAGGACTTGATTAGAAATAGCTCTTCAACTCCCCTCCAGCACTGCCATTCTATCATTTGACTCTGCACCAATATAGGAGAAACAAACACCGTCTATTTAAATAAAAGGAAAGAGCTAGGTGCTAATTTGGGCTACTGTCAGTTTTGTGGCTCTTTAGAAGAAAAAAATGAATTTGTTTGGGTTTGGTTTGGTTAGGATTCGGAGTTTTAAAAAGAGAAATGTAAGCAGCTAATTCATCTCCTTTCTTCTTTGAATGAGTTCTAAATTCACAAGACAGAATCAGGATTATAATTCTGTGTTGACAGTTGAATGAACTGGGGCTCAGAGACGTTAAGTGGCTCACTTGTGAACATAGAGCAGTGCAGTCCCAGGGGACAAGAATAACTGTGTCTCATTTAAAAGACCAGTCTAGACTGAATGAATGCAGAGGACTGCCACAACTGTACTC
>CABHPQ010146630.1:0-14862 GCA_902168405.1 Peromyscus aztecus
AGGAAGAAGGAAGAAGAAGAAGAAGAAGAAGAAGAAGAAGAAGAAGAAGAAGAAGAAGAAGAAGAAGAAGAAGAAGAAGAAGAAGAAATTCTTTTCTGATGGTTTATGTGAATTTGCACCCAGGTGTCCACATTCACATGGGTTTGGGGTTTTATTGTTGTTGTTGTTTTTGTGTTTGTTTGTTTGTTTGTTTGGGGGGTTGACATTTTGCCTATTTCTAGATTGCCATGTACTGTGTCAAGGCACTGTTCTTTATCATGACGAATGTGGCAAATATATATTTCAGGTCTCAAGTTTCAAGTTATCTAACGGTACAGTACATGTATACACACACAGGAAACAAAGGAATAATCTAAAGCATTTTCTTATATTTGTGGAGCTTTCTCGACTGGGAAAAAGAATGTGGCTGAAAAAATGAGGAGACATGAAAAAATGACATGTTTTTGAATGTCTTAGAGAATCATAAGAGCATTGTATTTGGAGAGTTTCAGCTAAAACTGGTTAGCTTGAGCTATGCTAGGAAGAAAATATTTTCCCTTGGAGATATTCTAATAAATATTTCTGAAAGAAAATGATCCCAGCCTTCTCATTCACTCATGCCTGAAGCACTCCCCACAGCTCACTGTTGAGACATACTGATGGTTTCTATCCTGCTTGGTCCCCTGTGTTGTGGACCTGTGTGAGTCAGGTATGAGCTGTGCCCCTGACTGGCTGGCAGGAAGAGGGCAGCGTCTTCTCTGCTCTTGCAAAACCCTCCTTGGAACCCAAGAGCAAAATAAGTCAGTCTTTACAACCAGTGAAAAAGTCCTTATCCTTGGGATGGAAAAGTTCATCATATTTAGAGCCATTTCCTAGTTCTGCACAAGACATGTGACTACAAGATGTAAACATTCTACTAAAGATTTACTGACTTCCCCACCTCTGCAATTCAAGGACATAGCTGTCTTTGGTTCTTTAAACCTTTATTTCATATGTTCATCTGATGTTTTTTCACATCTGACCATCCTGTATTTCAATACATTATTTAAAGTCAACCTGATCATGTCATTCTGAAGGAAAAGCTTACATCTTTAAAGAAGTTATCCTTCTCCTCCTTTTTAAAGTGTTAGCTGCCTGACAGGCTCTGGTTAGAATTTCAGATTTTTTTTTCTAGTAAATCAGTATGTGTATATGCATATAAGTGCTCAGAAATCAGTATATATGCAGTTTTGTCATCATCAATCAGGAAGCCAACTGCAAATAAAACTCATTTAATGAGAAATTATTCCCAAATATAATAAAATGAAGAACTATGAACTTTTGTGTGTCCTAAGACACACAAGTTACAGGAGCAGTTGTACAAAAGAGCAGGTGTCTGTGAGTTCTCTGGGGGAAAGGACTGTATCATATTCTCCCTTGGATTCCCTAAGTCAAAAACAAGGCCATGAACTTAACAAGTACGATCTTCAAGCCCTTTGTTCACCAGGAAAATTATAAGTGCATGTTAATACAAAGTCAAATCAATTTGAGATGATGTCCAAGTCAGATATACTGCCTCACTTTGATCTCAAGCTTCTTGGGCCTGATAGAATGGAAGCATATACCCACTGATAACAGAGAGAGTATAGTTTACATTTTACCCTATTTCATCCCAGGGGGGATATGTCAGCTTCAAGTAGTCTACAGAATTGCACTTTCAGATCCTCAAATGGATGAAACAGCATCTTGTGACTATAAAACTATGTTATCTCCAGTAAACTGAGCCATATTTCACATCCAGATTACAAATACACTTCAGCAAAATGCTCAAAGAGGCACAATCCAGTCATTGGAGGCTTCTTCAAATAAGATAGCATGCCCAACCCATGTGAGCAACTTTCCCTGAGCAACACATCAATTGTGACAAAAGCCTCAACTTGATGTTTAAATAACGCATTTACTTATTTCTCCCTCTCCCAGGATAACATTTCCTAGAAATGAATATGATTCCCAACTTAGCTATCCAGCTATTCATCATTTGAAATGAATCTAAGGAAAAAATAGTTAAAATATGATTTGAGGAAATTGCTTTTCTAAATATGTACTCTGTGTTTGGTTTTGCTCATTGTAAATTCAGTACAGCGGTTTAGTGCGTTAGAAAGAATTATTGGGTCTGCTGCCACATAACAATTTAGTGTGGAAGAACATAGGCAGCAGCAGGTCTTTCTTACAACGTACGATTTTCACGTGGCTATGTTTGCAACTACATTTTTCAACTTGATAGAGAAATCCGTTTCTGTCACAATATGTCAGCTTATCCTAAATTATTTGTGTTTAATGACAAAAGTTTTATGTAAATTTGCAAATGATCGTGTTTCTCCCCATTTCTAAGCCTTAGGGATGTGTCCCCCTGAATTATAAGAACAAATAGTTCTCTTTAAATTGCTTCAAATCTCCACCCTAAACTACGCATCTATTGCTACTGAATGAGAAGAGCTAAGTGTTTTCACATTCAGTTACTTGTCAGATGGTCACCTATCTAAAAAGAGTTTCTGTTCTGAAGGGTTCGGAACCTTCTGAGATTTAACTAATTCCTAGGAGACCACTAGGGGTCAGTGCCAGGCTAATTTAACAATGAGAAATCTTGCACATTTACAGGAAAGAACCTTAAGTTGGGCTGGGTGGGGGGGGGGAGTGAGAAGTAGCAAAAATCCAGTTTCCTAGTCAATGGTCAATTATCCAAACAGGACCTGTCTACCCTAGGCTGAATCCTCTCACCTCTGAAGGACTTTATTTCACTCCAACTTCAGATAAATTACCTATGCCTTTTCCAAAAATACCAGCCTGAATAATTTGATGAATATGTACAAAGAAGTAGAAACTAATCTAGGAACATTCCATTGAAAGGAACTTAACCTCTGGCAAGCACTAACTGAGCTCTGTCAAGTTTCACAGGTTCTTTGATAGTGTTTGGATCATGACCACGTTTTGTATACACATTTTTAAAAACTCATATGAATTTATCTGGATCCCATTAATGCTGTTCTTCATGAAGCTTTACCTTTCAGCAGAAATGGCAATAGAAAAACCTAAAGAATGTTAAAAAAAAAAACCAATGAGCTTAAAATGTAGGTGACTTGTATGTTCTATATTTTAATATGTTTTAAACTTGCTGACCCACCCGCCCCACCCCTGCCCCATCGGACTGTGTGGCAAGCTGACATTAGAATCATAAACATTTTTTTTAAATGAGGGTGATTTTGCTTAGATTACTTTAGACCAATTCTTCCAGGCAATCTTCACCTAATCTTAAAGAAATGTGTACTATTCCCCTGTGCCTCTGGGGACATCCTGGAAAGGGCATGAGCTTTAAGAAGCGGCAGTGGACTGGGCAGCCTGGGCCACTTTTCTGCTGTCAAGAAACAGGACAATGTATTCAGAGACTGAGGAACCCTACGGAACAAACACAGAATCTAAACAGCTTTTTTCCTTCTCTGTTTGTCTTCAGACAAGTAAAAACTAAGAGAAGCTAAATTCTATATTTCTGAAAGCTCTCAGATCCACCTAACATAAAGATCCAAGGCAAAACCAAATTTAGCTAATTAGATTAAATAAAACAAGCAAACAGCCGAGCTTGCTCCCAGTTTAACTAGAAATCCCCACCCCTCCGGATTCCATGGGGTGCCGGCATCATTCTCTCTCCCACTAGTTGTATAAAATCCCGTTTCCCTCCCTCCTCCTCCCATTCCGGGGTCCCTCCCCCCCCACTTCATTCCCCTCCTCTCTCCTCCTCTCCTCTCTCAGTAGGACAGTCAGGTCTTGGTGAGTGGCTGGAAATTCCAATGTCATCTTCTATTAATAAAGAACAATTAGTGTTCTGCCTGTCTTGCCTTGAGGACCATGCATCAAAGAAGATGGAGTGTGCACTGGGCAATTGGACCCTAGGCAAAGCCCTGTCCCAGCTTAGCAGCCCCCACCCCCACCCCCTGGGCAGGGTGCAGCCAGGCAAAGCCGCTAATGCCCTTGGCCAACCACTGGGCTCCACTAGCCGCCTGACACAGACCCGCCCTTAGCCTCTGTGTTGGCCCTTTTCCCTTGGTCCAGCCTCTGCCCAGATGTGAATTCGGTAAAGACAGATGTGGCCTCCTTGTGCTGTGTGTCCCTTTTCTCTCTGAGACGCCATCTCTTTGTGCCTAGATTCCTCTAAATTTGGGAAAGAATCCCAGGAAACAGCCTAGCATAGCGCTTGGGAAGCTTTCTTCCTCCCAGGACCACCTGAAAAATGATGGAGTCCCAGCAGGATTCTCAGTTCAGATGTTCACCGTGTCTATGACCTAGGGCAGATCATTTAACTAAGATATTTTTCCACCATCATTGAACTACAAGTCATACGCCATACCAGACACTGAAAACTGGAAGAGGGTAAATACTGGATGCTCACACTTAGCTAGTGCGTCTCTTCCAGTACTCCAAGCTCCCTGTGTGCTGAGTGCCCAAATCAGTTTGGGTCAGGGCTTAGGAAATCAGAGCAGTCCAGTTCCTTGGGCTCCCCCAAATCAGCCTGGGTTTTCTGGAACCCCTTCCCCCTCTGTGCTTACTCTAAGAGTTCCTGTCTTCGGAGTCTGCCAACAACCTGACCCTCGAGGATGGGAGGTGGGGACAGGCTAGCAACAATAAGAAACTGGTGTGTGGGTGTGAAGCAGATTGATAAATGATAGGTGTATCCTCCAAAGCAAGGAAGTCTTTGGGGGCTGTTGCCTGCACTTTGTTTTGAATTGAGAGAAGGCTGGCAGAGGGCAGATGAGCAGCCTGAGATAGCACTGAGCCACCCCGGTGGACTTGACCAGGGGATTCCTCTGGTTGTCTGAGGTCTAGTGGACCTGATGATCTCTCAGGCAGGGAGTGAGGAGGCTGGGTGAATACCCTGACCCTGTAGAGAAACAGCTGTCTCAGCTGTGCAGAGTGAGACCCACCCTACAGTTGCTCTTTGCCAAAATCAGAGCTTCAGTTTTTCAATACCCTTGCCAACCATGTTGCTGATTAACTTTGGGCTGGTGACCACAGCCTCTGCCCCCTCCAGACAGAGTGGAGCTGGGCTCTGAAGTCTTTCTTTTCCCCCCATTAACTATTTAGGAAAACCTCCTCCAGGATCTATAATTTGGCTCCAACAAAGGAATTGCCCTGGGGCTGTTTTGCTCCAACTGAGAGCCAGAAACTAATGGGCTCATTAACTAATGGGCAACAAGGATTTGGCTTTGCCTGTTTGGGGGAAGTCACTTCAGCCCCATGGTTATATTTTTTTTTCTCCACAAGCTCAATGACCAATATCCCATCCTCTCTCCCCTTCCATCTCCTTTACTCCTTTCTCCTTTCTCTTCCCCAGAGAGAGGGTTGTGATGGAAGCAGAGTCATGTTAGGCAAAGCACTTGTCTTGGCCAAGGGGTCTCAGCAGAACCGGCTCTGCCAAATCCTCCAGCAGTGTGAGATGGGGTGGGTAAGTTTAGGGGACCCACCTGAGTTGTAATTCACGATATCCACTCCCAGAGCTGGGCTCTTCCGCTTCCGGGGCCGCCCCTTCTGCACGGTGCCAGTGCCATTGAAGTAAGGCAAAGCCAAGCCTCCGCTCTTGGCCGCCAGCTCCGTGTAGCTCAGTTGAGGTGCATACTCCCCTTGCAAGAGGGTCTCGAAGTGTGCGCGGCAGTACACCAGGCTGTCCTTCATACCGAAATGGTCGCCTGTGGTCAAGGTCTTGTTGCAAGTGGAGCAGGTAAAGCAGCTCAGGTGATAGACAGAGTCTCGGGCGCGCATGACCATCTCAGAGGCGGAAATGCCAAGGTGGCAGCGGGCACATCTCTGCACAGAGAACCTTCTGAAAGCAAACAGGAGAGTCAGGGCGCCAGCTGGTGCAAGGAGGACCCATCTCCCACTCACAGAGCCAGGGCTTAGTCTGTAGGGACCCAAGACTTGACTGGGGAGTGCTGGCTGAGGGCCATTTTGGATATCAGCTTTATTTGCCCAGTGACCTATGCTGGTTCTGGTGAACCAGAACAAAAGCATCCTTACGTGAAAGTCAGAAGAACTAGGAACTTAGTAGCTTCGACGTATTTTTAAAAAACCAGCAAAACTCTGAACTGGCCCAACTCGAAGCGCTATTGAAAGAATATTAAGTTACAACGCCAAGTGAGAAGCCTGGCTTTACGGATAACGGAATAGTACCACTCTTGAATGTATGAGTGTGCCTGGCTATCCCAGAAAACGGGAATTCTGCAGAAGAAAGACTGTTCTTTCGGCATCCCTCCTGCTTTTGCTCAGAGGGCAGCTAGGTCACTTCCACATGCTCAAATCTTTCCCAAGCTGCTGGTTTTATTGTTGTTGTTTGCTTGGTTTTTTTTGTTTTGTTTTGTTGGTTTTTGTTTTCTTCAATCTGGTTCTGGCTAGCCATTCGGGGAGCAGTAGTAGCCTGTGTGACTTTTTCATAGCCATGTACGGGATCATTGTCATCCACTTGGTTGCTGCTGCCCGGGCCAAATAATAGGGAAGTTGACCAATTCACATTAAGGGGGACCAACAGAACAAAAGTCTTGTTTGCCAGAGACCTGTCCATTTGCTCTTCTCCCAGATTTCTCAGCCGAGTTGCGTAGCTGGGAAGAGCTGGGAACCCTCATAAAGCTCTCTACTGCCTGGGATCCTTCTCGCCCACCCTCACCCATGGCGTGCACACAGCTTTACGGGAGGCATATGTAAAGAATTTCCCCCATTTCAGAAATAACTGTACCCTGGACGGGCAAAACAAAACAAAAGCAAACAAACAAAACGAAACGGGCATAGAGGGGCGACTCCGGATTCCCGCAGGTGGCTCCAACCAGGTGTGTTGGGTCAGAGGAGTGTGTGACTGGGGGGGGGGGGGAGTACCTGTAGTAATCCTCCTTGCAGTAAATGCTGCCGTCCTTGGCAAAGCAGGTGAGCTCAGACTCCAGGGCCAGCTTACATTCACAGCACTTCAGGCACCGCAGGTGCCACTGCTTGTCGACCGCCAGTAGATAATACCTGTCGGAGATCTTGCCTCCGCAGCCGGCGCACAGAGCGGGCTTCTCCGGGCTGAGCGGAGGCATGCCCTGTGGAAGCAAGCAGAAGTCAAGGCTGATGGGAGGCGAGGCGCGGGGCGCTGCCGCACAACCCGGGACGCCTCTGGCAGAACGAGTCCCCCAGCACAGGAGCGCATCATACCAGGGGCCACGGCACACAAAAGCGAGAGTGGGGGGAACATGCCAAATTTCTCCCTTCCCAACGACCAGTTAGTGTTCTTAGGGGTTTGCCTGGACCAGCGTCCCAGTCCTCCTGGCCCGGCGACCCTAGCACCCAGACATTTAGAGCCTAGAGAATGGTTTGATAAGTGTCCCAGAATTAGAATAGCGAAGGCTAAAAAATTTGTGACTTTCAAACAATACACAAAATAAAACAACAGAGCCGTGGTTGAGAAGTAAAAAGAATTCTGAAGTACACGAATTTTTTTTTACACAAACAGTACTATAATTCTATTTTTCTGAATTTTAATAGGCGGAGTAATTTGGCCGGCATTGTTGTGATTCGGACATGTTTAGCAGATGTTGCTATTCTGTAAGTTCAAGGCCGTCGCCCTGTTCCCATAAGGAAGTGAAGTGTCTGTCCCGAAGGAAGGACCCCCATCCAGTCTTGTCTGTACACTGACTCTTTTCTCTAACTAGCATAAACAACACAGATCTTTCTCTTGAAAATGTGATTCCCAAATGAAGCTTTCCACCTAGGTCCCAATTGAGGCTAGCTAAGTCGGTAAAACGCACTCTGAGGATCCCAGTCGAATTTGTTTGCTGGTTTTTTTTTTTTATTTTTAAATAAAATAGCCGCGAAAGATGAAAAGAAGTTACTGGCTGGATCCTTTCCTCAGACTAGCAGAAACAATCCTGGCTTCCCCTACTACAACTTGGCGACACGGAGAAAGTTAAATTTCGCCTTTTACTCAGATAATGGGGTCTCACTGAATTAATGGTAGGAAGGGCGATAGTGGGTTATTTAAGGAGACCTAAAACCTCGCTGAGTGGCTAGAAACATCAGGTTGAGCTACAGTCCCCGCAATGACAAGAATGGTTCACACAGTACTGTTCGTCAGGAATCATTTCTGCAGACTTCTGTATTTTCTCCTTCCAGTCCATAAGTGGAGAGGGGAAATGCTTAGATTACTATTAATTTCACGAAGACATAACTGCTATTACGAACAGTAACCGGCAGTGGTAGCTGATTGCTTCTCTTGGGTTTGCAGAGTTCGTGTGCTTGCTTTTAGACTAGGGGGCCGCTCCTTCTCATTTTTATTCGATTTCCCGCTACACAAGACACCCTCCCCATAAGAAAGAGAAACGCAATTTTGTGACGGGGTAGCTGAACGGGCATGCCAGAGGCCCTAACAATCTCTAGATTCGGGTGTTGAGTTCCGAGCATTCGAAGAATTAGAAACCGACCCGTGCGTCTGGGTCTACTCAGAAAGGTCTGGTCTTCTATCCCAGAGACTGGATTCCCAGGGCTTCAGCCTGTCCCGGACGCCGTGCCGGCAAACGGTCCCCTAGTACCTGCCTGCACCAAAGGCTTGCCCTCGAGGCGGCGGATCCGGCCTTGCGGCCGAGTCACCAGAGACCGGAGTTTGGTGCTGGCAAAAAGCAAGCCAAGCCCGCTCCTTCCAAGGCCCGCTGCCCTGAGCGCTCGCGATCAGCCGCTACAAAGACCGGTGAACTCGGGACCGCAGCATCCCAGACACCTCGATTCGGAAAGGGACCCTTGCCTAGCAAGCAGACCTCTCCAGAAAACCTAGCGAGCGTCCCCAGCAAGATGTCCCCGGGACCCGCCATCCCCAACCGAGGCAGGCCGGAGACTCTTGAGTTTCTCCAGCGCCGCACTGGGGCCGGTCCTTACCGCGTCGCGGCCGTTGAGCTGAGTGCCTTTGGCCAGACGGGCCTCGGTCTTGGATCTGCGCTCCATCTCCTCCATGATGCCTTGGATGTGGCCTCCGGAGATCCCGTGGAAGAGCATGGCTGGGGGGCGGAAAGGACACGAATTGTTTTCGGCTCGGCACCCCACTATTTCCATAAACACGCGCCTAGGGCTCTCAGTTCATCCGCGTGAAGAAGCAAAGAGGACCCCGCCACAGGGCTGCGCGGTGAAGGAGCGTAGAGACGCGTGCGGACAGGGGCAAGAGGGAAAAGAAGAAAACGACAAACGACAGAGTGGAAATAGATCTATTGAAGAGGGAAAAGACCCTACCCAATAAAAAAAAAAAAAAAAAAAAAAGCGACGGGGAAGAAGGGAAAAAAGGTCCGGCGCTTCCCAGAAGGAGATGTGCAGAAAACAAACAAACGCGGACGGAGAGGAAAGCAGGAGAATCTTACTGCAGTGAGAGCTCGAATTACTAATGAAAAACAACTGCCGCGGGGTTGGGGGGAGCGGGGGGGGGGCGGGAGGAAAACAAAATCTGAGGAAGAAAGAAAAATAGTTTTGAACACAAAGAAAGAAAACGAAGTGTTATATCCAGCGTCCCCGGCTGCCGGCAAGTTCCCAGTGCCTGTAGGTTGGGTTGGGGACTGCTCCTGCCGGAGCTGTGTCCAATTTGTTAAGAGACTAAAGCCAGCCCATTTTTGATAATTTAGTAGGAGGAGTCCTCTCCCTGGAGCTGCCACGGATTTTTATTCAGACAACAAAGACCTGTCATACTCCTCTCAACCCCCTGGTGATGGGCAAGCAGGGACAAACATTTCAAGGGGGAGGGGGACTGCGGGGGGAGGCAGAAGGAGGGGGCCCTTACCCCCACTCCCTACTCCCCCCCCACGCGCGCGCGCGCCTGCACACACACACACACACACACACACACGCCCTTCCAAGAGTTCTCAACAGTCCTGTTTTAAAAAGGGTAAAGGAGCCCTTATTGTCCAAGTCCTGGATGGAGCAGGCGGCGGAGCCCGCCTATTTTTGATCCCAGTTCATCAGACCCCAGCCCAGTGTACACAGAAGATGAGCTGCAAACCTTAAGTTTCCTTCTCCTCGGCAGACTTTTTTACACCCCCCACCCCCACCCCCGGTTCACAAGGCTGTCACCAGGAAGGTATCAAACCCGCAGTCTTACGGGCACTGCAGGGAAATCGTGCCTGTAATGCCTGCCCCTTTTCCTCTTCATCCCTTCTTTCTCAACTCACTTTTTAAAGCACTCTTTCTGACGCTTGTCTCCTCGCCTCACCTCTCCGAGGGCAGGAGGCACCATCAGGCTCCGAGGCGTCCCCCTGAGTGAAAGGGGGCGTGGAGGACCTACTTTTCCGGGTATTTCCTTGGGAAATACATACATAGTCTGAAATTTTTTGAGTGTAGAGTCCAGGGCATGGTTTTGTAGACCTAGATAGTCAACAGAACTCCGACCACGGAGGACTGACTCTTTTACGTAATTCTCGATCGAAGGCAAACTAGTGGAGATTCTGGTGTCCCGTTTAAAATTTGTCAACTTGCGTGGGACTCGGGGGAGCTGGGCGCCCGATCGGGATAGGACCAGGCATTGGCCGCTGGCGTTCGGCACACTTCGGTGGGTGTGAAAGGGGCTCAGGGTGGAGGCTGGGAGGTGAGAACTGACAGACAGGATGGCAGACTGCTCTTCACAAGGGGTGGTATTGTTCTGTCGCCCTATGTTCTTGCTAGCGCGGCCCTTCCCCTCCCTCTGGTCCCATTAAAAAAAAAGTGTCCACAATACTCTGATATTGTGGATTCCCTGAAACGGCCAGAAGACCCCTAGGACCGCGGAGCGAGGACCAGCGACGGGAACTTAATCTGAAAGAGAAGAAAGCCTAGCCGCTCTCACCCTTGTCTTCGCGGCGGCCGCCAGCCTCTGTTTCCCCACCTCTCGGCCGCCTTGCCCGAGATCATTGGGGCTTCAGTCTAGACGCCCAGAGCAGCGGCCCGGCAGCAGGCCCGCCTCCCTCCACTCTGGCGGTTCCACGTGGAGCTTTAGCCCAGCCTGGAGCGAAGGCTGAGAAGAAACTGAGGGAAAGGGTTATCGGAGGAAGAGAAGAAAGGAAAGAATACAGGATGAGAGGGCAACTTAGGAGGGAGGGAAGGAGAGAAGGAAGTGAAAGAGGAAGGAAGGGAGGAAGGAGGAATGCAGAGAAGGAGGAAACCACCCTGGTGGAGCAGTCTAACTTCCTGTACCAAAGCTTTGCCTTCGGAGGCTCCTGGGGTCTCCTCTTCCATGAAACTCAAGCCTCCACTGTTTCCCCATCCTTTTTTTTTTTTCTCTCTCTCTCTCTCTCAGGGTCAAAATAATGTTATTTGCAGACTGGACGCTTTTAAGGTCCTCTGGGTACCAGAATACAGCTCATAAAACACAATTTCACACACAAAAAAAAACGAAGCCAATCAAGTGGAGAAAACTAAGCTGGAGAAACACCACCCCCCCCCAGTTTGGCAGCCCTACCTGACAGCAGGGCGGCTATTTACTGTAAGTAATGTAATTAGCCCCTTTGGATGGAAATCAATGAGCTCTTCAAACCCACGTGCACACACGAAGGGCCCCAAGGAGGGACTGCGGGCAGGGGCCCTTTCGGAGACAGCAGGTCCTCTTACAAAGGGGCAGATTGCCTTCATACAAGTCAGCAGTTAAACTGACTCCGGGGGCCCAAGGAGGAGGAGAAATGGGGGGGGGGATACCCAGAGAACTACTCAATTAACCCAAGGAGGCTCGAAGCACCAAGTAAATACAAGACTGTGGTCCACTTTGCTTAGTTTCCCCCCTACATCCTTCCTCACTTTTAAATAGGGGTGTTTGGAATTCGCTTTGGCTATTGGGTTTTGGTCCTGAACTTTTCAGCAAGAACATTAAAAACAAAAACAAACAAACAAAACATAACATGACTTTGTGAAAGGCAAGTTTTAAAACACCTCTTAGAAAAAGCCATAGCTTTGGGAAGAGTCCCTAGGGAAGCTGGGCAATGACATCTTGTAAGCCTGTGTTCATTCACCCCTTCATCCAATCCACTTCCTCTGTACATATCTTTAAAGCATCTCTAAGGGCGAGCCAGGCGGAGTGTGTGCTGCCCTCAGCACCCCAGCTGAGACCGAGCTAGGACTGCTCTTTCTTATAAAATCCAGGTTACAAGTTCCAGTGCCCACAGGGATTGGCCACTTCCACAAAGACGTGAACTGCCAAGATTTTTTTTTTTCTTGCTCTGAGAATGCAGGAAGTCTTTGGAAAGGTGGAAAAACGGGGCCGGGTCTGCTGGAGTTTGGGAGGTCCCAGTTAGTTTGGGGAAAATAGCTCCCCCATAGGTCCAGCCTACCCTCCTCTTACGGCTCCTCAAAAAGAAGCCCTGTAGGGGTAGAGGGGTGAAAAACAGCCTAAGACTTAGCTGTGTCACAGGAGTGTGCCAACCTTTTGTCTAGGACTATAAGTGACTGAATTAGGGAACGCATCCTGGCAACGTTGCCAGGTGAAAGCACTCCTTTTACCCAGGAAGTGTTTCCCTTTCTCCCAACTCCAGGCTGAATGGTTGGCACATGTTCCATAAAAGTTAGAGCACTTGCCAGATCAAGTCCAGAGACTAAGACTTCACCTCCGTTAATGGGACAGGTGCATGGTGTGGGGGCTCTCTTGCCCACACTCCCAGTAGGATCTGGAGTCTTCTTTCTAAGTCCAAAGTAGTACTAGAGATATCGGGGCAGAACCCTGGCCTGGCACTGCTGCCCACCCCACGCCCATCCCCCAGCATAGGCAATCTAATGTGTTCTTTTCTGTTCTATGGCTATCCATTGGGCTATTGTTACAACTTGCAGCAGAATGGGACTCTGGATTCTAATGAGACAGAAGATTTTAGATTTAGAGTACCAGATCACATTATTTCCAGAAGAGACTAAAGGGCCATTGTCTAGGCTCTGGCATCTCACCTGGGAAAAGGTCTCTGGCTTACAGAGGCTAGAAAGGGGAAAAGTGGAGATATCCTGGATTGCTCCAATAGCTGCATAGCTTTAGGCTGGAGAACAGAAAATAATCCAGCAAATGGCTCATCATTTAGCTTTAAGAGACTCAAGGTCTCTTTAGCCCTGGGTTTTGGTGACCATAATCTAATGCTCACAAGTTTGACCCTGAACGTTAGTTAGGCCATTCCTTCAGATCCTCAGAATACTCTTGTTTGGAAAGGCAAAGCTCTGGAGATCTTGTCTATAATTTGGTGTGTGTGTGTGTGTGTGTGTGTGTGTGTCTCAACAGCCAAGAGAAGTCAGAGGTGTTATGGAGCTAGGAGCCCTGCTTTCCTTGGTGGCGCCATCCCCCTTGGATGACCAGGCTCCCCAAACCTTTCTCTGAACAGCCCAGACAGATCTTTCTATGGGCAAACCTTCCCCAAAATGATGCTGGCAGGTCCAGTCTGCTTCTGCTTCAGAGAGCCCTCTGATTCAGTCCTATCAGTAAAGTTTGCCTCAAGACAAATGCAAGGGAGCCTTCAGGGTTGTGGCAGCAGGAGCCGGGAGGCCTGGGAGATGCTGCTCTGGCCGCTGCAGCCCAGCTGCCGCACCCGCACCCTTGCCTGCTGCTCTCAGGGACAGACGTCTATGCCGGGTCAGGGTCGGGCAAGTCTACACACCCTGGGAGTGCTCGAACACCTGCGACCTCAAAAACCCATGTCAACTGCTTGCTATCTTCAAACCTGTGTTCTTGAATCTTTGCTCCCCCACCTCACCCCGTCACCCCCAACAGGGCTGCCACCTCGTCTAGAATATCGAGCTTCGGAAACTTGAAGCCCCTTTACCTGAAGCTGGCTGTGCCGGTGGCCCTCAGAGCCCGCACAACAAACAATAACGCTAGGCAGCGCAATGGATTGGGGATGAACAACAAGGAGACGTGAATAAAGCCAGTTGCCATTCAAGCCTTAACAAGGTACTTGCTTCCAGCAAGGTGAAGCCCCAGCAGCTCCGCCGAGGGTCGCGAGTCCCTCGCGGAGCTGTGCTTTTCCAGGCCCAAGACACTCTGACCTCTGCCCAGAGCCCTGACCCTAGACTCCAAGAAAGTCAACGGCGTTCAAGAAAAGAGCCAAAGCGCGCGCGGCGAGGGGATGGGCGGAGGGGGCGGGTTCCGGGAAGTCCTGAGCCAAAATGTTTTCCAGCCTCCAAAGCAAAGCTCAATTTTAAGACAATTACGATCCTTCCACTCAATGAAGGCATACTCATGCGCTCTCTCTCTCTCTCTCTCTCTCTCTCTCTCTCTCTCTCTCTCTCTCTCTCTCTCTCTTCCCTCTGGAACACAAGCGGGCCCAAGAAAACAGTGCCAAGGAAAATACAGGGGAACCTGGCGAGAACTCACCTGCTTCTAAAGTGGTGCCGTTCAGCATCCTTAACTGCGAGAGGAGGGTGGTCGATAGCGCGGTTAACTGCGGTTGTACTGTCAGAAGAAGAAAACCTGGTGTGTCAGCTAGACGTTACTGCCCGGGCTCCCCAAGAACCTCCTCCCCTTGGTGGGGCCGGTCTCAACCTCTTCTCTGCTGAGATTCGGGGACCCACGCAGTTATGGCCAAGCTGAGCTTCCTTTCAGAGCTCCAGAGCTCGGAGCGGTTCCCCCCCCCCACACACACACACACACACTCCAGGGATAGAAAAGCACTCCCCACTACGCGGAACCTAACGGGATGTTACCTTGATGTCCCGGTGTCAGATGATCCTCTCAAGAACTTGGTTCTTGGAGAGGTGGTGGCCAGAGGTGGCGGTCAGGGGTGCGGGCCAGTCCCCGTGTCGCACTCTGTTAAACAAATAAGCCAGCCAATGAACATAAGCTCGCTCTCTCTCTCTCTCTCGCTCTCTCTCTCTCTCTCCCCCCCTCCCTTCCTCTCTTCCTCCTTCCCTCTTTCCCTTTTCTCC
>CABHPQ010146631.1:0-10113 GCA_902168405.1 Peromyscus aztecus
CCTCCTGAAGTAAGTACATCCTTTGGCAGATACTCTAGAGAGGGGAGAGCATGTCCCTTTTGGTTCTGTTTGGAAAGTCTGTATTTTGCCTTCATTTTGGGAAGTTAATTTCATGGGGCCCACAGGTACCTTAGTACTTTTAAAACAGGATTTTCTTAGCATGGGGTCTTGAGGGAAGTTGTTGAGGAGGCTCTGCCCACACTTACTGTTGTTCACCTGCAGGTAATGCCAATTTCCTCTTTGGATGCTGTAGAGGATCGTCCCCTTCAGGATGATTTCTTCTATACACAGGAAGTTTCTCCTCTTCCCACTTCTCTTGTTTGCTCTTCCTCTCCCCTCCCCTCCCCTTCCCTCCTCTCATTTCTCCTCCCCTCTCCTCCCCTCCCTCTATCTTGTCCTCTCTCTTTCCTTATCCTTTCCAGTTTCCATTTTTCTTCCCCACCCCAGCTTTTTGCTTTTCTTTTTTCCTATACTGCCCCAAGTGAACTTTAGAGTATATACTATTTAAAATTGAAATCAAGGAAATTTTAATTTAATTGGAGTTTCATTTAGCATAGAAATTAATTTTGAATAAATTGATATCTTTAGAATGTTTAATATTCAAATTCAGTTAATACTACTTGTATCCATTTGCACATGTCTTCCCATTTATGTTTATTGATGTACCTAATTACCTTGAATAATATTTGTGGAATGTTTCTATTTTGAATAAATTATTTCCCTTTAAATTTGGATATTGCAACATTACTGAAATCGTATTTTTATATTTTTTCTGTTTGGATAGGTGAGAATCTCTCTCTCTCTCTCTCTCTCTATATATATATATATATATATATGTATTAAAAAAAGTTGAACAGTATCTACAGAAATAATAAGCAATTTGATTTCTTACATTCTACCAGAAAAAGTTTTATTTTATTAGACATAATTGCATGACCAAACAGTACATTTTATTTTTAAATAGGCAAGGAAAGAAAAGTAGTAACTGAATATGAGTAAGAGGAAAAAAATTAATATATTTAATTTCCTGCCTAAAAGTTAGATTTGACTATAGAAATTTCTTGCAATAATTTTTGAATCAAGTTTAAATGGAAAAATAATTGCGTAGTATTCCTGAATGTGTTCAATTAGATTTCAAATGATTATCTATCTATCTATCCATCTATCTGATACTTCAGATACTGAAAACTTCTCAAGCAGAGGAAGTAGAAATCATGTGTGAGATATTATCAAATATACCCAATTATATGAGTACAACCAAACCAATATGAGTGAAATCATACTCAAAATAAAAAAATAGTTTGATAATAGAAAGTAAACAATCAATTTGTATTTTAGAAATACATGAAAAAGCTTAAGTACCTGCTGGGTTTTGTAAAATCAAAGCATATCAGACCAATTTACTTCTTTTATGATAGTCCACAATGACAAGAAACATTTGAAAACACAGTCTATCCTAATTTCAGCAAATGCTTTTGTTTTATTGCATATAATGTATTATCTAGAAGGTAAGAAAATATGGTGTGGTATACAGTTCCCAATGGCTGCTTATTAAACAGTTTCAGCTGGACACTTATATTAGCAGGCATAGGGACGTCAAAGGAGTCTTCTGAAGTCAATACATTGATACAAAGCCTGAATAAAAGATTTATTATGCCACTAATGCACCTACTTGCTGCTGTCTGGGGCTCAATAATTTTCAAATCAGTCTAGATATATTTGATGAAATGATTATAAAACATTAACACTGGTGGAGAAGACTATAAGATGTGAGTAATACTTTGCAACCAGCAACAGGGCATGGAAAGACTAAATTGGTGAAATTTTAAAAACATTCCCAGCTGTTTTATGGGATGGATGTTGAGTTGAGCTATAACTATTTGTTAAAAGAGAGGAGGAAGGAAGGAAGAAGAGAGGACAGGCAAACACGAAATTTAGTTTTTAATGTATATGTCATGCAAGGTAGAAAAATGTCAGTGGTTCTACCCAGTTCTAACCATGTTGTTGATTAACATTATGTCAACATTTCACAGGCTAAATCTGGCCCTCCTCTTAAGTTTAGATACCCATGATTTCTACATTTTAGGTTCGACCACTCACCTACATGCCCAATCCTGACTTTTACATTTTTAAATTATCAAAAATACAAATTTCATGACAGAAAAGATTATATGAGATTCACCTTTGGTGGCCATAATAAATTCTTACAATAACAGAAACTCAGCTAGCCCGTTCTGATGTGTTCTCATTTGTGGCTACTTTAACATCTTGGAACCACAATGTTGAGTAGATTAGGCTAAAACCATACTATTCGTGAAGTCTAAAATGATTGCTGTTTGGCCCTTTTGGGGGAAAAAAAATCTCCTGACTCTTGACCTCTCTGATTGCAGCCACTTGCACAGTGCATTAAATTTACCTCCAGCATCTAGAAGTTTTCCTTGTTGTAATAGAAATGAACACCCCTAGGGTCCGCTGATGAGTACAAACGGCACATCTTTTGCAGAGTCTTTGACATGGCTTTGGGTCCACAGAAGAACACACCAATGCTGCTGCTGCAGGGGTGGTAAGAAAAGGAGAGAGTGTTACCTGGGCAAGGCCAGCAGGAAGCCATGACAGGCCCAGGCAATTAGGAAGCAGCATGGTGGCAAGGTTATTTATTTATTTTCCTGTCTGTACCAACTTCCTTTTTCCTTAACATCCTTTCTGCTTCCAGTACATTGCTCCCATCAAGATTTCCAGAGCTTCCTGATTCCCAGAATCACAGGAGCCAGGGACTCAAGAGGCCAGAGGCTGGAGGGGGCTGTGATAATACAGGGGTTTGTGATACAGTGGGTTTTGATCAGGTGAGCTTGATCAACATCTTCTTGGATCTTTGGATAAAATGTACATTCCAGGATCAGGACTTTTGACCAGTGTCCTTATCCTGGGACCTGGCTTAAGTAGACAAAGACTATACATTTGCTGAAGGAATAAACAAATGGTCATGTCGATTATTGCCTGCATGGTCTTGGGCAGGGCTGGAGGCCTTGTATATATAATCTAAAGATAACAATTACATTGTGTGTTTTAAAGAAAGCAAAATAAGACAGTGTATTCAAAAAGTTTTCAAAAGGGTTAGTTATGACTAACGTCTTGTTCAACCTTCCTGTTTTTTATAGATAATAAAATTGATATTAAAGCCATAACAACTTGATTTATTTATCCTACTAGAATTCAATTTGGACTTAAACAAAGAGAATGGAAGGGACAAAGTGTTGCTGAAGATGCAGTTTCCCAGACATTGTCATCTCTGACCCTTGCACTTCAGAAAATAGTGGAGAGGACATAGCTTTGCATCACATCACAAGAGTGCTCCTGTCCTTTGGGACTCTGCTCCTGTATCAACAGGGCACTGGTTCAGGGGTTCATATTGTCTCCTGAAGTCAGGACACGCCGACCTCTGTTGGAAAGGACAAAGGCCGCAGCTCTCCTCCCTTGTATTCAATATTATTGTGCCCTGTGGCATCTTCTCTTCCTGCTCTCCAGTATATGCTGAAGTAGTTACTCAAGTCCAGATCAGAAGTACCTGCATTACTGTGTATAAAATTGTTAGGCAGACTGTTAAATTGCAGATTCTTTGGCTGGGATCCATGAAGAGTGTTTGGTGTGAAGCCAGGTAATATTGAGGCAGATGGCCCTGTAAGCCATACTGCCTCAGAGAAATTCTTCAGGTCCAGGGCCAGCCCACTCTGCTGCCTCTGTTCCTTCCACCTGGCTTCTGTTAGTGTTTGTATAGCCCTGCTCTGCTTCGATCATACAGTGGCATGATTCTCTACCATATATCAGAGCCCTGTTTTAACAACATGCTCCAGGACCATGACGCCCATGGTAGAAGGTGATGGTTTAATCACATTTCAAGCTAGCTTCAAAGGAATTCACCAAATGGTTTCATCTACAAATAAGAATGTTTCCAAAATGTCTAAGTGCTACTTTCATAGACATCCTTCCTATGACTTAATTTATGAAAATTTTTTTTCCGAAAAGATGTTTTGTACTAAATAGTTTGACTTGAGGCAATTTTCAGGTGTTTATGGAACTAGAAGGTAAATGGTTTAAGGAGGTTGATGATGTGGGATGTCTTTCTGTATGCTGTGAATCTGTGTTACTCCCATTGGCTAATAAATAAAGCTGCATTGGCCTATGGCAGGGCAGGATGGAGCCAGGCGGGAAAATCTAAGAGAGAAAGTAAAATGAGAAAGGAGAGTGGGGAGAGTCACCAAACCACCGTCCAAGGATCAACATGTAATGGGACACAGGTAAAGCCATGGAGCACATGGCAAAACATAGATTAACAGAAATGGGTTAAGTTATAACAGTTATCTAGCAAGAAGCCTGACCCATAGGCCATACAGTTTGCAAGTAATGTAAGCCTCTGTGTGTTTACTTGGGACCAAGTGACTGTGGTACTTGAATGGGAGAGATTTGTCCTGACTGCTGGCTGAGCAGAACCGGAGAAACTTCAGGCTACAAGGTTTATGTCTCCATCATTTGGCTACTGCAAGCGTTGGGCACATTAATTATTTCCCCAAAGCCCTATTACTTCACATATATAGTCAGGAGCATTGGAGACCTTTCCTCTCAGGA
This sequence comes from Peromyscus aztecus, assembly GCA_902168405.1. NCBI lineage: Eukaryota > Metazoa > Chordata > Mammalia > Rodentia > Cricetidae > Peromyscus > Peromyscus aztecus. The sequence goes on from CABHPQ010146631.1 coordinate 4,624, forward strand.
TCTCCTCTGCACTCCCAGCTTCTCTCTGAGGATGAAAGGAGGCATAGCCAGCCTGCCTTGGCCCTGTTCTTGGTCCGTGGTGGTCTCTGTAGCTGTTAGTTCTCGGATATCAGTATCACATGTGTCTGCAGGGCTTCTCCTCTCCCCAGAGTTGAACAGAAGATGGGAAGTGGGGTGTGAATGAAGGGGATTGGTCTTTTGAGCTCTGGACAGAGACATCTGAGCGAAAAAGGTCAGGCAAGGCCCTTCCTGATGAGGAGTCATAGCTTTGCTTTGGGCATGATGTGCAGAGGTATCCTTGCATTCGTTTTCAAAGGTGCTGTTATGGGTGGTGATATTTTTCCCATTAGCGTGAATGTCACCAAAGAGGTTGCCACTGGCCTGTTCCCAACAGGTTGTGACTGCCCTTTCATTTTGTAGCCACAGTCACTGTTTGAGAAGCCGGTGGTGTGCTTTGATAACCTGCCTTTAAGACCCCATTTCAAAGCATCCTGATTGTGGGCTGCCAGGTGTACCACTGGTATTTCCAGTGCCTCACAGCTCTCCTGCCTCTTTGAAGCTGTGGCTGTTGCACCGTACAGCTAAGTACAGATGTTTCTGTCCTCAGGGTCCATAGCTGTCATGGTTATGCAGTCACCAGAAAGTCTCCAAAAGGCCATTCATTATCCACCCTTGACTGTGACCTAGAGATCAGCCCTTCACCATCTCTCCTCACATTGCTGTCCCCAAGTAAGGCACAGTCCTCACCTTGATTTTTTACCAACCTTGGCATTTATGACACCAAGTCTGGGGTTTCCTGGTCATGAATGCATCCCATAAACCATGGAGCTGAGAGAATCTGCACAGAATGGTGAAGGCACAGATGTGGTAGTTTCCCTCCCTCCCCCCTTTTATGAGGCAATGGACAAGTACAGCAGAGCCTTAATGGGATTGCTAAAGAAAAAAAAATTCTTCTATAAAAATTTAATTATCCACAATTGCTTAGAGTTAAAAAAAGAAGATTCTGTGCAAAAGAAATATAAAAACACCAGACACCGTTTATCCTCCGGTTTACAGCCTGCAAGCCGCAGAGCTTGCACACGCGTGTGGGGCTGGATCAAGGAGAACATTAACGGCGTTGGCCAGTCTGAGGGACTGACTTGGATGAAAAAGGACAGATTTCACAGAGGCTGAAAAATGGTTAACATTCAAGTAATTATTCTGAGCTCTGATAAACAGAAAAGAAGGGTCTTTCCTGGCTACCTACCCCTTGTACTTGTTAAATAACCACTATGCTTTTCTCTGTGGGATTTATGTGGGTTTTTTTTTTTCCCTCTCAAAACAGCTGAGCAACGCCATGCATGAAAGGCATCCAAAATATCACCCACCAGGAGGTTTCAGCCTAGCAGATAGATAGGAGTGTGGGTGTGTGCCCGGGAGTAATCCCACCACCTCCCCAGATTCGCGCATTCTGCTGGCACGCGCCCCTTTCTCTTTAAATTGTGTGTTTGTTTTTATGTGTTGGCTTTTATGCTTGGTAAGTTATAACCCTGTTGGGGCAGACCCTAAACCCTGTTTTTTAAAAAAAATCAAATTACTTTATACCCTGAGTGTGTTCTGCAAATAAAATCGATAAACAGAAGCTTCCTCCGGATTTATGAAGGCTTAGGACGCAGGCACCGAGAGCTACAAACTGTTTCAGACAGTGGACACACAAGTTCTGGTTAATCTTTCTCAGTGAATGTTTTTCATTAGAAATGCCTCCAAATGATTTATCACATAATTACGCTTTATACAACACCATCTTTTTCATAACTACAGATGATAGTCCTGCTGGCCAGCTCTCTCCCTTTGTAACCCATGTCTCAGTCAATGCCCAGCAGCAACTGCACTGATTCTCTCGAGTGTACAGTGGTCAATCTTGACTGTCGACTTGATTTAGAATCACCTTGGAGTGAATCTACACCCTAAGGGGAGGTCTGAGGGTGTTTTCAGAGAAAGTTAACTGAGGAGGAGGGAAGACTCCCTGAAGGGGCTGGGCTTTCACTCTGAACACAAAGGAGGAAGCTAGCTGAGCAGAGACAACCATCTTCTTCTGCTTCCTGACCATAGGTGCAATGTGAGCAGTCACCTCCAGCTTCTGCCGCCATGATAAACTGCATCTGCAAACTACCAACCCCAATAAACCCTCTCTCTCTGAGTCGCTTCCTGCAAGATATTTATTTGGTCCTGGCAATAAGAAAAGTGACTAATGCAGTGTTCCCATTACTGAGTTGTTGTTCATTTGGATCTGCAGATGCCACTAACAAAACGCCTGTGCGCCTCTTCTCTGTCCCACTTTCCAACAACTGTCTCTTGACACACAGGGCTGTGTCCTTAGGATTCTTGACTCTTTTTCCTCTGCCTCATCATCCTTTGCTTGTTCATGCTTACCAGTAGATATGAGAGAATAAAGCTGCTTCCCTTAGTGGGGTGGGAATGGGAAGGAAGTGGAAGAGAAAGAGGAAGAGGAGGAGAAGGGTGGTTGATTCATAGTATTGGATTCCAGAGAAAGGGGGAATAATTTTTCTTCATTCTGTCTTTTTCTTTACTCCTGTTCCACTAAGACATGTAAAGATATAAATAACCAAAAAAATATGTTTCCATAACTGTTAATTTGCTGGGATAAAGTCATCAAAAGTAAGTTTGCAGAGTAATAAATCTATCCACTATTTACTTATATCCTTAGTCTCCCTACAACAAACAATTCTAGCAATTTTCATTGAACTTTTACTAGGATGTAACCAGTGAGCTGGATGCCCTCTGGTGGAAAAGGTACCATTTAGATATGGGGGCAATTTTCCCTCATCCATGATGATGGCTTTATTTTTCTTACAAAGCTATAATTTATTGTGTGCTAGATTTACATTTAAATTTATTTCTTTGAGTGTTCTGAACATTTTAGTCATATAATGAATGTTTAGGATACCCTGTTAGATAAAGGACCTTGTACGCTATAATCAGAATGCTAATTTCCTAAAAATATCACTTAACATTTTTGCACATATGCATGTACAAATGAGAATTGAAGGGTGTGCACACAAGCAAATGTGATTCCAGATGGACACATTTACTCAATTTAGTAAAAAGGTATTTTTTACACTTCTGAAAACAATGGGGGTCTAAAATACATTCATGTCAGATGGATTAGAAGCCCCCCCCCCTCATTGACACCTTCATGTCTGGGTTGGGTTCCTCTGTCCTAACAAACGATGACATTCTTCTTTGGTTTTTCGCCCCCTTCATGATTAAAGAAACACTCCTATTGAAGTTTTGAAAACTGGGAAAATCTTGGAAGTTTTTGTGGTAATTAATTACATAAAGTTCACACCTATAAGGCATGATGAAGATATTAACAGATAAGTCAAAAGCAGCAAACTATAAATATTTTCCAAAGTATAAGATCAAAAACTTAAGCCCCATGGAAAAAAACCTCCTAGTCAATTAACTCACAACAGCTGAGCCACAAGGGTGAGTAGATGTACAATGTGTGTTTGTCAAAAAATAGCTAGATATGACAAAGCTATATTTGTTTTCACTCTGCCTGTCTTCTTGAAGATGATCTCCTGCTTTCCGAATACTTGTGTAAAGGTTGGCAGCATATTGAGAATGCTTACAGAAAATGAAACACAGCTTCCATTTCTGCACAAAACACATTTCTATAGATTAGTAAGTCCCAGGTGTCAATGCATGCATTAATTAGCCCACTGTACTTTAAAGGGAGGGTGACTTGCCTTGTGTGCTTGGAATACTTTTCTGCACTTGTGTAATTGAAGTAATTGGCAATTGTCACATGTTGGAGAGTTTGGGCACAGCAAGAAATGACCTCTTTAAATATGTGTTCATTTGCTATTTGTTGATTGTCTTAAGAACTATACTCATGATTTTGTAAATCAACTGGTATAATTACCAAAATTAATTACAGATAAAAACAGCAGAATATATTTTCCTGTTTGCTTCTCCCAGCCTTTGATCTATTTAAAAATTGTCTTTCCTGTTCCTCATTTGTATTCATTTTGATGCCATCAATTTGTTTCTCTATTACTGTTATTTTTGCAATTTTCTGGCTCCCTTAGAACTTGCTCACTCCGCTTTGATCTGCTTCCCTTCAAGCTTTATTTTTGGTGCTGTTTTTCATGTTCTGTAACTTTTTTTTTTTTTGCACTCCTCTCCCCTCAGCTCTTTTGATTCAACTCTTTCTTAGGACGGGAACAAACTCCAGCTTTGAGTGAACAGGTAAATGTGATTACAGGGGTTTGTGCTAAGAATGCCTAGCTTTGTGCTGGTGAATAGCAATGGCTGAGAGCCTACTTCAAAGGCTCTCCAGAACAAAGAATCTTTTCTGAGGCCACTAACAAATCCAGCAATTCTTCCTGACCCATCTTTGCCAAGAGATACCAGCTAATGGCAGGACAAGCCTGTCTTGTGAGAGTAGCCAAGTGGGCTTGGGAACAAACATCTCCATGACATAATAAGGGGAGAACATACTGTTTATCTCTCTAATAACCATCCTGAAGAAAATTAATGTTACTTTGTCCTTTGTGCAGAGCGGTGATTGGATTGTGTGTTTCATTTCTATCTGGACAAAGGCCAGCGTATTGCAATACTTCTCAATATTAGATTTTCTTGTTTAAAAATTAGATTTTATTGGCATTCTCCTTCTGTGATTTCTTCATTAAAAGCTTCATTAAGCATAAATCTCCTTTTACACAGAAGAAAAACAAAAAATTATTTTAAGGAGGTCATTTTAAAAGTCTTCTAGAAGGGCGACGCTAAGCTTCACACTGGAGATTTGCCGTGTTCCAGGGACCTGGCATTCCAGAGATGAAATAATGATTGATTTTGCATGGATTTATCTAATATTAATTATATTGATGCTTGAAGCTATTTAATAAGCTGATGTGTTCCAGAGTCTCAAGCTTTACAAATCTGATATTAAATCTTTTTTTTTTTTTTTCCAGGTAGGAAGTAGGCAGTAATGTCTTGGTTCTGAACTGACTTAGCTCCAGGGGTCTCTTCTCCCCTGATAGACATGAAGTCATGCACCTGAGTAAGAGAGTTTGCACAGCTGCCATGCTGAGAAATGCAGCTAGCCATTAAGGGCAACTGTGTGCTCTGATGGTGGGTTCTGGTATGGGGTGAACATGTCCTCGACAACAGTGGCAGGGAAAAGTGACGCAGTTTTCCCAACTTAGATAGAACTGTCCTCGACTCTCAGGGTCTACAGAACAGCATTTTCTAAGCAGGGATTGCACAAGGCTGCGTTTGCCTTTGACTTCCTGACATTCTGGCTTTCTGGCTCGCACCCTCCAAGTGAAGAGAGACAATTAAATGATCTGATTTGAAAGGCCTTCTCCACGGGGCAGCAAACTTTATACTGTGACAAAGATAAACAATGCAGTATCAATGCAGGACAATCATACTAAAGACTGAGCTATCGACATGAACTTGAAGATGTACGTTTCAAAAGCT
>CABHPQ010146632.1:502-17072 GCA_902168405.1 Peromyscus aztecus
ACTCTTTTGCCTGCTTGTGGGACCCTTTTCCTCCCACTGGGTCAACTTGTCCAGCCTTGTCCAGCCTTGTGCCTGGTATTATTGTAGCGTATCACACCATGTTTGGTTGATGTCCCTGGGAGGCCTGCTCTTTTCTTAGGGGTATAGAGGTGAGGTTGTTTTTTATAAAAATATGTATATGTATGTAAATATATGTATATATTTTTATTTATAATTATATAATATATAGAATGTATTGTTACATAATATAATATTATATTGTATTCATATATTATACATATAATTATATATATACTACATTTTTAAAAATTTAGATAGGATCTTACTGTGTAGTCTTGCCTGGACTCAAACTCATCGAGATCGACCTGCTTCTCCCTCGCTAATGCTGGATTAAAGACCTATCCTACCAATCCTCGCACCTGAAAATCATTTTTGATTGCTTTATTTCATTGAGTCTGTTCCTTCAGCAAAACTCAGTGAGTCAATTTACTTCTTTTGCTGTTGTTGTTACAAGTATTCATCTTAAAAACATTTTTTTTTTACTTCTTAAATTCTACTCTCTGTAACTCTATTTAAAATATCTTGAATATTCCTAAGTAATTTTTAGACAAAATGTAAAAACTGATAGTATGAGTTCCTATCTATCTAGAAAGTATTGTCCCTTTGTAGTCCCCCTCTGCCTCTGGATCTTGCAGTCTTCTCATGCCCTTTCCCCAATGATCCCTGAGCTTTGGGAGGAGGGGCATGATATAGATGCCCAACTATGGGCTGAGCATTCTTCCATCTCTAGTCTATGAATCTTCACAAGTTTCACTGAAACCAAGATGCTTCTCTAATGACAATTGAGAGATGCATACACCATGCTAAAGTGGAAGGCCAAACATCCAAGAACACAGAGACAGAAAAACTGTACTTGATGGGGTTAAATGAAATATAGAGGACACAGGGTGGTTGGGTAGGGAAGTGGGAGTGGATCTGGAAGGAATTTGTGTAGGCAGTGAACATGGTCAAATCATGACATTCTCAAAGAACTGATAGCAAGGTAAAAAGAATCGTAGAGAAAATAAGACTAGCAATAGATAAAACAATCATAATACAAACACTAAGTTTGCTTGTGTACTTATGTCATGGGAGAATGGAAATTTGTTATCATGTTTATTCTCATTGAGAATATTTTCTGTTTCTGGCTTTCAGAAATTACTGTATGTGATAGGAATTTAGGTCACATATTAACACTTTTTTGTTAATTGAATACTGTTTCATGGTGATGCATATGTCTTCCTTTTATAGCAGCAGTAAACATTTAACAGAAGTGGTAAATGGATGAAACAAAAAGACACCAAATAATAATAGGAAATTTAATATATACCTTAAATGTTGATATCTTTTTCTCAAATAAAATATGTAAAGCTTAAGGGAACAATAATTTACAAATTAAACATAAGAAAATATTTATTTTAGAAGAAATTAAAATAAACTAGAAGTGTCTAAAATAAAATTACCCATGGTAGAAGATACACTGATCGATTTTGAGATATTTTATCACTTAAAACTTGTAAGAGTTCAAGCATTGACAGCTCTGCTATGCAAAAATCCACCCATTTTTCAATTTCTCTGAATGTAATAGTCCTTGAAATATTTCTTGCACCACTAGGGTGCCATTCACTAAATTGCTTCTTCATAAGCACTGAATTGCTCACTAATGCCTTGAGAAAGAAAGCCATCAACTCCCTAGGATTATAAATGTGATCTCATTAGCTCTAAAAATACACTGACGAGGACAGAAACTGGAAAGGAAAATATTGCTATTATTTTTAGAGGGTGAACACTTGGGAGCCAGAAGGCAGACTTTGAGAATTACAACATCTCACATTTTGAAGCACCTGTTATAAAGTCACATGTTTGACTTCCTCAGTAAGGAATGGCAATTCACATGTCTGCATACACATGTTTGGACGCACATATATGTAATGAGCTGTTAGAAACCTCTGTCTTTGGAATCCTTTTTAAGGTAATTTTTGGCAAAGTTTAGTTTTGTAATAACAGGGTGACTGCTTGGATGAAGATGTCCACCTTGTTTACCAAGATGGTATTCAGCCTGAAATAAACATGCTAGATGGAGGAGCAAAACAAAGCATCTGTGGACACATGAGTCTTTCATGTTTGTACTCTGAAATTTCATCTGCAATTTACTACTTTTTGTATTATATATTCTCTGCAACTTTACCAAGGAATACTTTCAGCAAATTTTTACAGCTTTACAATTCAATCTTTTATAGTTTATTTGGTATTGTCTGCTGATAAGAGGGGGATGGACAGTAAGCTCTTGAGGGCATACGTCATTAGACTGTGCCAATGTGTCTGGGGAACGTTTTTTACCATGGCTCTGGATGTAGTGATGTTGCCAATAGCCATGTGTGAGCCTGGCTGTCTTTCCTTGTAGGCTTCACTGGTGACATTCTGCTGTGGACTTTAATGCTCTGGCTTCTGGCGACACAGCTTGACACCATGTCAAGATCAGTGTGTCAAGGCAAAAGATTCATATCATGTCCACCAATTCACATTCACAAACACTGCCGGGTTTCTTCTGTTTTCTGTTTTCTTCCTTCTCAGTGTCATGTTGTTTACAGTTCTTGAAATCCTAGGCTTCAAGAATATGTTTAATATGTCTCAAACTTCCAACACCAGAATCCACAGTTCAGTTCATCCAGGGGATTCCTAAGCCTGTTCCTAAACACTTGTATGAAGACATTGACTCTTCATAAAGGTTGAGGCTTTATTCACATGTTAGCCACACCTTAACTTGGTACAGGTGATATGCCTGCATAATACCAGCATTCAGGAAGGTCAGACAGGAAAAAATATTACTGTAAATGCAAGACCTTTCTAAGATACATAGATACTGAGCTCAAGGTAAGCATTAGCTCCGGAGAGAGACTGTCTTAATAATAATAATAATAATAATAATAATAATAATAATAAAATAAAATCAAACAGAAGAACAATACTGCCACCCACTTGCATCTTACCCAATTAACAAGTCCATATCACCCCTCCTTGTTTGTTCCTAACTGCTTTGTAATGTACTAGAAATAACTAAATAGAATATGGGCTTTTTGTAGCTTGTCAGCTTAAAAGAAGATTTAGTCCTCTGTATACATTACAACTTTAAGAAATGTGACTGTGCCTCTTCTGTAAGACTTCTTGCTCAATCAAACTCATGTCCCAGAAGTCCAGTTGTTTTTCCTGTTCTCAGTATACTGATTTTTCTTACTACTGACCTTGTTGATTTAAAAAACAATAATGATGATATTACTCTAGGGGAAAATTCCTATTTAGAGAGATGTTGAGGTTCAGTATTTTTGATGAACTATAGATTTTTCCATTTACTAAACTCTTTAGTTTGAAAAATTTAGTAGTAGAGTATTACAGAGGAATTTCAACTGGTTATATTAGGAGAAGGAAAAGCTATATACAGGGGGAAAACCAATTTTATTGTGAAATTACTTGGTATCCCAGCTTCTAAGTACTTTTTCCTCTGAGTCCTGAAAAACGTGTGATAATGGCCTTGTTAGCTACGATTCTGGTCTCCTTACCTAAGTGGTCTATTACAGTTACATCACTGCACACTAAGAGGGGGTTGCGTGTGATGTCCACATACCTTAAGTGATTGGTAGTGGAGAGATGCTGTTTTCCTGCATTTTTATTTTCTGTGATCTGACTAGGTACCTTTTACCAGTGTATCCTTTTCCCTTTCCCACATTCAATTAAAAGAAAATGTCATTCTTTGTTTCTATTTCTCTATTCTAACGCAGTTGAACAGTTTTGAACATGAAGTCTATGAAAATGGCTTAAGAGGATAGCTAATTTTTAGACTCTTGACATTTTAGATGTGAGCCCAGCCTTGGAGGGCTGATCCAGCTCTGCAGCCCCTTTTCAGAACCTCAATGCAATACCGTAGGATAGCAAACCCTTTAGGTCATCCTAGCTACTGTAACAAAGTACCTAAGAGTGGGTCATTTAAAAGCTGTAGAATTTTCATGCTCATAGTTTTGGAGACTTGGAAGTGTAAGATCAAAGACCCAGCAAATAAACTGACTTGGAAGGTCCCATCTCTGTTTGGGTCTGTATGTGACAGAAAGTGAAGGTTTATCTTTACAGGCTGTTATGTAATGATATCAATCCCATTTACCACCAAAAACATGGCATCCATTTAAAGTACATTTTAAAGAGGTACAAGAATTCAGGCCATACCAGCCAGTATAGTATCAATAGGTACTTGCCCGTTTATATGGATGTTTAATTACCTGGAGGTTGGCAGATATGTAACTTGGAAATTATTCATCAGATCAGTTTCCTTGCTTTAACTGAATTAAGCCAATGTGAAGTTTTACTTCATTCTTTTAATAGAAGGTATGCACTGTGCCAAAATATATTTTCAAAAGAGTAAATCCATAGTTCTTATGCATTATAAAAGGAAAATATTACAAGTGTTATTTATGGATGCCAGGAATCACACCTGGGTCCACTGCAAGAGCAAATGCCCCTAACCACTGAACTATCTCCTCAGCCCCAATTTCCCATGATTGTTCTTTCACATTTATAATGATCATTTGATGATATTAGTTTGTCTTCTTCTCTGCTTCATGGTTCTTTTTAATCACAGGATAATTTATTTATATCCACTGAAAACTTTTGACTCTTAGAGGCTGGGGTATAGCCAAGTATTAGAGGTAGAGCACTTGTCCATCATATATAAGGCCTTGACATTAATTCTCAACACATAATACAGGTGATGAATAAGTAAAGATAAACATAAAAAAGGTTTGGAGAGCTATCCCTGTAGTTAAGAATATTTGTTGCTCTTCCAGAAGACTGGCATCCATATGGTTTTTCACAACTACCTGTAATTTCAGCTAAGGATAGCCAATGCCCTCACCTGGCCTCCACAGGCACCAGACACACACAAACATGCATGCAAAAACACTCATACAAATAAAATAAAAATAAATGAATACTTCTTAAACAAACCATTATAAATGGAAAACTCCGTGACAGAAATATGAAACTATGAAAAGAATGCTAACTGAACTGAAGAAAGACACTGAAGGAAAAAACAAAATCATCTCATGTAGCATGAATCTTAAATGGTCTTATTAATAAAATAAAACCTGGAGCCAGGTATTTGGGTGAATGCTGGAAGACCAGAGAAGCAAAACAAGCCACAGCTACCTCACCTTGCCAATTCCTCAGCTGGTCTTATTTCCTCAGACTGAAAGCCTCTGAGTCCTCATCCAGAATGATTCTCAGCTGAACTGTGTTGCTCAAAGCCTAAAAGCTTAACCAGCTAAAAGCTTAACCAGCCAGATACTGCTAGTTTCTGGTCTTCATGCCTTATATATGTTTCTGCTTTCTGCCATCACTCCCTGGGATTAAAGGCTCACATCTTGGGATTAAAGGCATGAGTCATCATGCTTGGCTGTATTCTTGAACACACAGGGATCCAAGTAGATCTCTGCCTCTGTAATGCTAGGATTAAAGGTGTGTGCTACCACTGCCTATCCTCTATGTTTAATATTGTGGCTGTTCTGTTCTCTGACCCCAGATAAGTTTATTAGCATGCACAATATTTTGGGGAACACAATACCACCACAATCTCATCTGAGAATACTGAATTAAAAGGTACTCAAGACTTTTAAAGCTGTGGCAGGAACATGAGGCATTCAAGGTCATTTTTAGCTACACATCAAGTTGAAGGCCAGCAGGGGCCACATGAGACTCAAAGTAAATAAGTATTATTTAGCCCATTACTAGAAGTAGAAATCAGTGACATGTTATAAGTGGCTCAGAAGTACCAAGAAGATAGAAGGTCCCCCAGAGAAAACAATTGGCAAGCTAAATTCAAAACTGGCTAACACAACAGAAATGTAAATATTTCAATTTATGTGTAATAAAAAGGATTTATATGCACCCTAAATTACATACAAATATACAAACTAATGTATAATTTGATTGTGCCAAGGAATTTTAATAAAGATTAAAACAGTAATAAAAACTAAGTATCCTCTATAAGGTAATTTGTACTGCTATTGCTCCCATATTTTCTCTAAAGTGCACATTTTTCATCTTGTTTGCTTTACTTAATAATTAGAATAATTTTGTGTCCCACAGTAACTATGAATACAAACATTAGATTATCATATTGATGCAATAAAGAAATCCAGATAGCCATTTGTTCTTAATATTCTGAAATGTCCATTCTAAATTTTATTTAGAACATTTGACAAGGATGTGAACCCACAGACAGCTGCTTGATTTAATCTAATAGTTGTGTTATCTCTTCTCATACTGAATTGTACCAAATGCCTTTCTTGTATCCTTCAAGATATGAGTATGTTCTTCTGTCAAAGTTTCCTTAAAATTTGTAATTATTAAGTGCTTAAGATAATGATGAGGGTAAATTTTAGGGATAGGATCAAGGCTCTTGGGGGCTTACAAATCAAGTAAATATGCAATGCCAAAGCATTAATGAATGTAAAATAAGGCTGTAGTTATGTCAGGATTTTTGACAGTAGACAATCTAATATGAGGTGAAAATTTTTATTGGTTAATTTTCATTTGATTATTTTTAGGGATATAAGATATATTTTTAAAATCTGACTGCTATTGGAATTTCTTCTTTTGAGAAGTATCAATTCAAATCCTCTGTCCATTGCTCAACTGAGTTATTTTCTTACTGTTGAACTGTTTTAAATCCTTATGTATTTTGGATATTAATTTCTTATAAAGAAAGATAAGAGAGAATAAGTATTCAAGAGAATGTTGGGAAAGGAGGAATCTTTGCACACTCTTGTGATGAATATAAGATAGCGTAGCCATATGTAAAACCATAAAAGGTTTCAAGAAAAAAGAAAAACAAAAAACTAGAATAAGATTCAGTAATGTTACAACTGGATTTATATCTAAAGGATATTGAATTAATATGTTAATTACATCTGACTTCTCATGTCCACTAGAATTATTACTCATGATAACCAAGATAAGGACTTGACCTAACTAGCCATTAGTGGATGACTGTATTTAAAAAAATATGATATTCGCATAATGGATTACTACTTAGCCTTAAAATAGGAAGCCTTGTAATTTGGATTACCATAGAGTCCATTGTATGAAGTGAAATAAGCTAGGAGCAGGAAGACAAATGCTTCAAGATCTGACTAACATGTGTAATCTCAACAGTTGAGAGTAGAATGTTGATTATCAGAGTTGAGCTGAGACATGAGAAGGCATTGGTGCCTCTGCCAATCATCATTCGGTTTCTGCAAGTTCAACACAAAGTGAGGTCATGCAGTATTTCATTTGGACTAAGTCAGGAGATACAGTTACGTCATGGTGACCATAAATGATGGGAATATATTTTATACATGATAATTACACAGAATAGTCAAAAATAATCGTGTCTGATAGAAGGCAAAAAAATAAAATTATTATTGAAACTGTGGGTTTCTTTATGAGAAAAAAAAAGGTGATGCTGTGATGTTCAAGGTCTAAGTCCAGAAACAGAGGAAGGGAACAGCCAGGAGGCATCTTAGGGAGATAAGATATAATTTATTTACCATCACAGAGGCTTCTAGAGTGGCAGGTGCAGCCATGTGCCCAGAAACACAGATGGGCACGGGCACATAGGAAGGCTAGCATACATGTTGCAGGCAGGCATGCACAGGCCTACGCAGGCTGGCTAACAAAAACAAATAGGTAAAGGCACTCTCCTCTGACCTCAAGGTCATATTTATATAAAATACAGACAAAATTGGTATTTTTGCTACAAACAGTTAAATAATAGATGGCATCACTGTTTACTTGGAGTTTCCCAGATATGAGTTGATAGACATCATTAGCTAACTCATGGTCTCCCAGATGTCTGATGTCAACTATGTGTTAGCTGACCAGATATCCATTTCAGCACCCTATTGTCTAAAATAAACTTCCCTTTTAGGATTTTACTTTCTGCAGATGCTTTGTATAAGAAAAAAACTGTGTCAGCATTGTAAATTTAATTGAGTTAACTTTGTTAAAATGTTCAGAATGACTGTTTAATTAGTAGGAGTTGGTATCTAGTGTCTGAAGATTTCAGAGGAAACAGTAAGATTCTGAAGAAACTGAGAACATACCATCTAAATATCCACCACTATAGTGTGATGAGTGATTTGCAAATAATGAGTAAGAAAGCCTTTTTGGTTTTGCTTCATTTTCTCAAAAACAGGACATGAAATCCCTACTCAAAAGCTGCCCTCCTTGTACTAAGAGAAACAGAACATTTTTATGGTCAGGTACATAGAGCTGAGTCTCAGATTCTTCCTTAGAGAGAACATGTTATAACAGTTCCCTGTTGTCTTTCGCCCTCTCATTTGTTTAAATTTTGCAAAATTACTTATTTTTTCTTTTCTACGTAGTACAAAAGTGCTTAGGTTTTATCAACACTTTGGGTCTTCATTTTCCTATGGGGGTTGCCAGATTGTAGCAATCTGTCTGCTTTTATATTTCGTTCTTTCTGCTAATCTGTTTAAAGCCTAATTAATTCTCAAGCCCAGCTGGAGACCATAGAGGTAAAGAGTTTTCTCAGCCAAGGTGCCTAAGAATTATAAGCTTTAAGTCTTAAATTGAATAGAGTAGTGTGAGAGTCAAGTAAGGAGACTGAGACTAATGACCTACAGTGGTAATGACTCTTTTTGATACACAAGAAATATATAATCCATGAAAGAGATAATGAAATAAAAACTGTTCTTTAATGGCATTAAAAAAAAAAAAACTTTTGCTCTGTAAAGGATAACGTGAAGAGAAGAAGAAAGAAGCTACATTCGACAAGGAAATAGCTACCACAAAGTTGACTTGACAAACAACCATTAAACATACAAAAGTATTAAAACTCAATAACAAGACAAGTGACAACTTAAAATAAATAGACCAAAGTTATCACCAAAAATGTTAAACAAATAAAAAATAAGCATGTGAAAAGAACTTCTACTTCAAATGTTATTATTAAGTTGCAAATTAAAGTGAGATCCCACTATCTCTTTATTTGAATGCCCCATATTTGGACCACTGACAGTACCAAATGCTGGTCAAGACCTAGGGTAATTGAACCTTCCTGTTGGTGGGTGCAAAGGAACACCATATCCTTAATGTTTCCTTAGGACACTAAACACATACATACCACAAGCTCAAAGGATTTCAGTCCTTCAAGTTGGTTTAAAGGACTTAAATATATCCCCACAGGAACCTGCACACTGGTCCCCATAAGGACACCATTCAGAGTCACCAAAACGTGTCTACAAGCAAAATGAGGAGGAACACACTGCAGTAAATCTTGTTGAACAGACATGAAGAAACCTGTGAAAGAAAATAATCTGAAAGACTACATAGTTCATGGTTCAAATCCTATGGCACTGTGAAAAAGTGAAAAATGTAGAGATAGTGAAATAATGGTCAACAGTTGCCAATTGGTGAGGAAGATGAATCAATAGGCAGATCACGCAGAGGATTCCTAAGTTAGTAACAGTAGTCTGAATGATAAAATTATCATGGGTAGTTTCCAGGTATACATTTGTCCAAATCTATACACTATATAATATAAAGATAGAACACTGTATACACCAAACAGTTTGTACTTGTGTATTCAGGAATATGTACATATGTGTATGTGTGTGTGTGTGTGTGTGTGTGTGTGTGTGTGTGTGTGTGTGTATGTGTGTGTGTATGTATGCAACAATTACAAAGGGGGGCATGAATTTTAAAGAGAGCAAGGAGAATTATATGGAAGGGTTTAGATGGAAAAAAAAAGGAAGAGGGATGATATAATTACATTATAACCTCAAAATATAAAAGAAATAAATAAAAAAGACTGGACCTGAGGTAAACTCAGTCTTTGAGGCACTAAGATGTGTCAGCATAGGTTGACCAGTTATAACAAGTGTTTCCTCCCTGTAGTGGAAATGGAAATGAGTAAAGATGTCAGAGCAGGGAACATGGGCAAATTCTCTGTACCTTTTGCCATTTTGCTGTGCACCTAAAGCTCAACTAAAAACATATAGGCTTAAGTATGACAACAATAATAAAAGGCAAAATGTGAAGCAATACAGCTTTGCATTTCTTTGTCCTCTCATGTGTGTATTTATCCTAAAGGAGAGGGAGAGCTAGGGAAAGTGAGAGGGAACCAAGTGATTTGTTAATTATATTCACAATATTCTTCTCACAAACAACTATGTTATCTTATATATGGTTTGCTTACTTATGTCATTTACACAAAGAATACATTTGCATATACTTTAATTTCAGAGCGGCATGTTTATCTATGATTATCTTATTTGATCATGCATTTCCATTATGTGGCCTGTGGATTCATGATGTGGGACTTTGTTCTGATAGTTATCAATGCTCTTCCATGGACTTCATCTGAGCTACTCAATTTATTCCTCTAATGCAATCTGTGAAAAATACAATAAAGCATAAGGGAGGGGTGTGAGAAAGGCAGATGGCGTGGATGATGTCTCATTTTTCTGACAAAGACTATAACAAGGATGGGAAATGATGCACTGCAAATCCATTGCAGTGACAAAGGCGGTAATGAGAATTGGTATGAATATAAGCGACTGTATCCTCATTACCCTCTGCAGATTGTAATCGTCTCTCAGAGCTGTGCCGCTCCTCCTCTCCCTGATGAGTCTTCCTCGTAATAGCCTTCAGTTTGTCTTTAAAAGACTTTTTAACAAATAGACCTTTAGTAAAACCAACTAATAAAAAAATTTCAGAATTGATGCTGAAACTTTGATTCCAATGACTGGTCAAAAATGGATATTTTATTTGCTAGTGTGACGTGATATCAGTTGGCACTCTAATAAATGACAATGCTTTCATAAAAAATATCTACCTCTTTACTCTGCATACAAAGCTTAGTGATTCTAATGTCTGCAGCACAGGACAAGGACAGGGAGTTTGATGAAGAAGAAAAAAACAAGATTTCAGTAGTTTTAATCTCTGTGGTGATAAACATTTGATCATCATAGTAACATGTGGATGCATAAATGAAAACCTTTAAATTTCAAGTGACATTGTGAACTTGATGTCACAATATGAAGATTTGGTTTTGATATTAATATATGCCACTAGCAATTGTAGAATACATTGGAAATATGCCAATGTTATTTGCTGTAAATATGTGTCTGAAAATGAATGTTCTACCCAAATACTTACACACTTTGAAATAAACTGTTGGTAGACAGTGATAACAATAAATACCTCACAAGAAACTCACTAAGTATGTTTTAAAGTACAATATTATGAAATGGCCTGGTCAAAAGTAAAGAGATTATATATTGAGCAAAATTATCCCAAGTGTCTAAATTAATAGGATAAGCCAAGAAAACCGAAGGGATGAGTACTCTAAATGTAGACAATGAGAATTGTGACATTTTCTGAAACGAACCCCCAGCTCCCATTGGGCGTAGAGGTGAGTGACTCTGTTCATACCCAGTGAGCCCTGCCTCTAGGACCCATTCCTGGGCCCCAGCCATTCCCCTGGGAACACCCGCCCAACTTGGCCCCAGTTGCTGGCCAGCAGGCAGGGCTTCTGCAGGAAGGCCCCTCCCTCACCAAGACCCCCAAGCGGACCCTGCAATCTACACGCCCTGCCTCCATACCCATCGGTCAGAGACCCCAGCCACTTCGTGAGGCTTGGAAACCAACCCCTAGCTCTATTCGGACCTAGAGTGAGTGACTCTGTTCATACACAGGGAATCCTGCCTCTAGGGCCCATCCCTGAGTCCCAGCCTTTCCCTAGGAATTCAACTGTAAATAAAAACATCTTTCTTTAATTTTTTTGATTAACAACCAAACATAATGAAAATTAGTTATCTATAATAATATCAAGAGTTTAAAATATCACAAAAATGACAAGCTCTATAAAACATTTTTAAGCTGTCACTTAGGATTACAATGCAAGGCTCAGGTGGTGAAATATACTGGTTACCAATGGAAAGTTATAAATAATATTGCAATACAGTACTGGAAACCTTATGAACATCATTTCATATTCAAAGAATAGAGGATTGTTCAGAAGGCAGATAATAAATCTGAGGTCACTAACTGTTTTATATATATATATATATATATATATATATATATATGAAGTGATTATCTCAAGCTACAGTACTTAAAGTTATTGAGTTATTTCTTATCTATTG
This sequence comes from Peromyscus aztecus, assembly GCA_902168405.1. NCBI lineage: Eukaryota > Metazoa > Chordata > Mammalia > Rodentia > Cricetidae > Peromyscus > Peromyscus aztecus. Next base: position 12,742 of record CABHPQ010146632.1, read on the forward strand.
CTGTTATCTAGTACCCAAATAAACAAAAGACTGATCAATCAGATCTAGTACAGTTTATATGTGTATGAATATATGTTTCAAGTGTATGGAAATGTAATTATTCAACAGAATATTTTGACACAATATGATATGCAAATGGAATATACAATAAAACATTCTCTTCCATAATGATAATATGCTTTTCAGCCTAAATTTAGGCTCTAAAATGATGAGGTAGAATGAAGTGCATGGGCAGATAGTTTATAATTAGGTAAGCTATTCAAGCTGAATATGTTCCACATGGCAAAAGCATACTATTAAAAATAGACAGGGTTGAGGAGATGGTTCAGTGGGTAGAAGGCTTGCAAGCCTGAGGCTATGAATTCAAACCTCAGCAACCACATGAGGAACCAAAGATGGCCATGTGCTTCAGTAGGTCACCTTTAGCAACTAGCTGGTTTTAGTGTTCACTTAAATATAATTTAAGTGAAGCTATGCATTAATTTTTCTATGATCATTTGAATATTTTCTATTTGAGCTATTATAAATAATGCTACTATAAACATTTATACTCATAAATGGAATTTTCAGCTCATGTGGTAATTATGTATTTTAATTTTCGAGGAATCATATAATTCCTTTTGCAGTTTGCACTATTTATATGCTGACCAGCAACATACAAGAATGCAGATTTTTAAACTGTCTTCCTCTCTGCATTCTGCCTCCACTGAACTACATCCACAGACATTGTGTTTTGTCATATTTTATTGTGTTTTGGAACAGGGTCTTAGCATAGAAAGCTAAATTAACACAGAGGCTTTCTATAATGCTCTACTAGCTGGCCCTTTCACTTTCCATCATGTGATGAAGCCAGCTGACTCCTTGATCTTAGCTTTCTGAGCCTTCATAATTTTGAGAAAGTAAATTTCTGTTCTTCTTAAATGATCTAGTTTTAGCTATTCTGTTATAATAATACAAAACAGATTAAGAGCTTTAGGAGCTTCACTTTAAATGTGAAAGCTAATGTTGAATTATATCAGACTGACCAGGACGTGCTCATTCACTTCTAACCATACTCAACATTGCATCTGTTCTTGGAGTTCATTTGAATGTGACATAGCAGCAAACCTAAAGAAAAAGCATTTGACTTTGATGGCCTTCACTCTGCTAACTTCCCCCAGAGTATAAATGGATTTAGTGAGTGTCACTTGGCACAGTGGTTCTCAACCTCCCTAATGCTGCGACCCTTTAATACAATTCCTCACGTTGAGTTGACTCATAACCATAAAATCATTTCATTGCTACTTCATAACTGTATTTTTGCGACTGTTAGGAATTGTAATGGAAATTTTTGATACACAGGACATCCAACATGCAACACCCTTAAGGGATTACAACCCACAGGTTGAGAATTTCTGACTTAATACGTACTCCTCCATGGAATTGTGATCAGAATAGCAGCCCCTTGTTCTACTTTGCTGCAGGTAATACGCTGATATTTTTGAAGTTATTCATTACTCTGATGTTTATTATACTTATATATGTGTTTTCATTTCTATATATTCAAATTTTTTTCTAATATGAGTTATATTTCCTGAGAATGCACAGGGGTGCCATTTAGGAACCTGAGTCTGAGAACAAACATCATTTGTGTACTGCTGTTCTTAATTTTGCGCACAGTCAAAACTGAGAAACAAGATGCCTTTTCAATTGGCTGTGAAAAGATAGTAACCAAATAGATGATTCATAGGGAGGATTCCTAAAATTCAGCCTCATTTTAATTAATTTATTATTTTAAAGATTTATTTGTTATTTCTGTGTATTGTTATGTCTGAGTAAATGTATGTGTACCACATGTCTGTGAAGGGAAGAAGAGTGTTGGATCTCCTAGAACAATAGTTACAGAGGGTTTTGAGCTGCTTGATGTGGGTGTTGGGGATTGAACCCAGGTCTCTGAAAAATCAGCAACTGCACTAATCCTCTTAGCCATCTCTCCAACTACCATAACTCTTCCATTTGCAACACTATGTTACATTAAAATTTTTTAATTCTAAATATTTGATTAATTTAAGATAATATTCACCGATGTATTACCAGGTGATCATACATCTCAAAATTTATTATTTTCTCTAGGATTGGTAGCCATTTTATTTTACTTTTTCACCTAGCAGCAATTCTAAAGAAAATACATATTCCCAAAAACATTTAAATTATTGAATGGGATATAATCTCATGCTCTTAATGAAAATCCTTTTGTGGTTTTTATTTCTCCAAAAATGGATAGTTTTGCTGTTAATAGCCACAATCTTTATTATAAAATGGAATGCTGACCAAGGCTTTTCATAAAGTAGTTGTACAGTATAATATACTTTGAACAGTATAATATACTGTGTATATATATATATGCATATATATACCTGTAATATACACATTCTGACATCTGCAATTATAATATTCACAGTGGGTGGCTTTACATTTTATATTTTGCAACATATTGCACAATGTTGTCTGGAATGTATAAAGATTTCTTTTGCTATTCAGATCAACATTTTTGATGAGTCCCCACAATGGCAATACCTAGCTGCTAAAGCTAATGGTTGACACAGTCACATGGCTCCCTAAATCCTGGAGGCTTCAGAGTTTGGAGTGAGACTGTTAGATTATCTTTTCATGGATTTTATAAGTAGGATATAGATCTAATTACATACTATAACTTAATTTGTAACAAGCTAGAGACATAGCTGCTGAGCATATTTTGAGGAAAGTTATGTATAAGTTGAATCTCAACTAAAAACAGTAGAAATAAAGAACAAAAGAGAAACATATATATGTTTCTATATTATATATTATATATATATATATATAATCTCAAAACTTAATACAACACATCTTAATATGATTCTTACATAGAAAGTCTACCCAGAATTCCAAATGTGCCCCATTCTTGGGTCCCACTCTTTGACCTTTCTCTTATTTGTTCAGTTGGTGGTGGCTGGATTTTGAAATGAGAAGTCTGCATGATATAAATGAAATGAAGGAAGTCATGAAATACTGGTAAATGTTATTTGGACCAGTTGTGCTCAGAATTGTGTAAACAATTTAATGAAATAATTTAATACTAGTTGCTTTTAATTTGTCAATTAGATTTTATTGAAGGTCAATCAGAGTGAAATAAGTCATGTTAATATTTCCGAATTTGTACAGTATGACATCTTCAAAGTATGAGAGGAAGCAGAAATGAATCTTTTTCTTTTCTTCACTCTTGAATAAATAGAGGTTATTTAACAGAGCAATACTTGAAGGAGCCTGCTCTAAGATCACATGCCCCACAGACTTGAGATCTGTTCCTCAGTGAGGTTTTCCTTGCTCCACAGGAAGGAGTTGTTTAACTCCTGCACATCTAGGAAGACGTAAATATCAATACTGGTACTTAAATCAGAAAGAAATATATCAAAGGGATGATATGCTTTTTAAGCCTTATTGAGGGTTAGATTTGGAATTTTAAAGCAAGGGTCTTAAAATTCCAGTTGTGGTTTCAATTTTTGTGTTTCCTCCAACAAAAATCATTTAGTTTCATTCTCCTGAGAGTTGAGCAGATGATGGACTAAGTGGATGTAGGCTCCATCTTGTCAGTGGGAGGTGAGGTAGAGAATTGATTCCACTTCTTGGCAAAAACAAAGCTGCTCTTACATTAATGACAGACACACATTTCCAGGAAATAGCCACAGCTTTTAACCTCCTGGCTGGCAGGTCTAGGACAGCAAGAGACCTGCTTGAAATCTTGTGTTTAGACTTAAAGATAAAGAAACTAATTTGACCTCAATAACATTTTTATTTAATGAGCCAACAGAGATAATCTTGGAGCTGTGATGAAATAAAAGGAAATTATTTTCGATTTTATTGCATTAGAGTGTGTAGAAACATTTCAAAAGACTGTAGTTTCTTATGCAGTGTGTGGCAACATCACTACCTGAGCTCTGCTTGCTAATTAGGATTTTAATTTATTTTATTACAAAGATTAAAACTGCCCAGAGGAGTCTTTCTTTTAAAAGCTGAGGATAGATTTCCCCCACAGGACTGTCTCACCCCTGAAGTAAATATGCAATTTGTATGAAGATCCTTGTATTGTCATTTAGACCAGTTTAAAATGGCTTACCTGTGATTTTAAGAGGCTTAATCTGGGAAACATACTAAAATTATGAAACAAAAATTTTCAAATGCTCTCTAGTATTTTTTCACATAGATTAATATATACCATATTTATACTGAAAGGTAATTTAAAATGATGTTGATATTGACCTTATTGGTGTATTTATGATGCTGTGTAAAGAACAGAAATTTCACAGTAAAAC
>CABHPQ010146633.1:0-10969 GCA_902168405.1 Peromyscus aztecus
TTTTTTTTTTTTTTTTGTCAAGGTTAAGACTTGGCAAAGACTATACAGTTCTGTTTTCCAAGAATATAAGCCAAAATGATGAAAACTGCCTTTGAACTTTCAGGTTCTGCAGTAAGCGAACAAATTAAAAGACATCTAAAGGTACCAGACAGGGAAATTGACTTTCTTCTCAATTTGTTCAGGGAAAAAGCAGTAATCACATTTGTTATTATGAAATCTAACTTAATTCCTTTAATCTGAAACTTTCAAAGGGCTTTTAGACCTTCACAATTTACTATTAAACCTTACAGAACAAAAGTGACCTATGCCATTTTAATGGCATATGTTGATATAAAAACCACAAGTGCTTGATCATTCCACTAAGGTTTCAGTTTCTTTTCCTTCTCTAATAAATTAATTTGTGAGAAAAACCAAGTTGATGTCACTGATCAAATAACACTTTTAATGCCCAAACTTGGACATTTGTTTAGGGTAATTTTCAATAGCTGTAATGAATCTACAAAACCATAAAGAAAAAGGAAGCCAAATGAATAGATAGCATGGCCAAATTTCATATTCTGTTATGAAAAGCCCATGGTCTAGAACAGTATTCCATCCCTAATCTGGTCCCCCTAAAAATCTGTCTCCCTGTTTGTGTCTCTGTATATCTTCTTCCTTCTAATATTCTCAGTGCTTGGAGCATATTAGCCTAGACTTAAGAAATCTCCCAGTTCCAACCTTATCCTTCTGCTGGTGAAACTAACTCCACAAGGTCAAAGTAACTTCTCTCAGTGAAAGGAGTTATCCATCAATTAGTAAGCCAGGAAGAATGCCCAAAGCTTCTACTGATTTGATTTCAAAATCTCTTTTAAAATATTATGTAGCTTTGGAACTCCTAATATATGTTCCCTGGGTTTTCTTTCCTTTCTTTCCACCTCTTCCTTTTGACTCTGTCACCAGCATCTATTTTAGTCTCAACACCAGCACTCCAGTGGATTGTGTAAGGGGCTGCTTTTCCACAATCATCACAGACACCTCCAGTGGGAATCTTTGGTGTGGCTGTGTGGTTCAGAGGGCCACCTAAAAAGAACATATGCTATATATGAATATAAAAAGAATAGCTATATATATGACACAAAGAGGATGGTACAGCATGAGGAGGCTTCTAAAGGGTCTTTGCACAGGAAATAGTTGCTCCACTCACTGAGAGATTACAACAGGATGTGAAGCAGGTATTATCTGCAGTCACCTAGCACCACATGGAGTCAGAAAATAAATCCATTAGTGGGGATGCCAGAGCTAAGAGATTAAATGGATTCCTAATGACATGTCAAATTAAGTCCTGCACCAAGCACAGAATTACCACCTGGGCTTTTCTGTTATCTGAACAAATAAATTTTGTTCAAGCCAGTTCGGGCTGAGTTTCAAGCTACTTGAGCACTGACTAAGATTGTGAGATCTGAATTTCAGAGAAGTGGTAAATGCATTTGAGGATAAGAATTTCCCATGCAGTTGATGGGAAAAGCCTAACTATCACTCATGCATTGGAAGAAATTTCTATATGCAAAAGGTGAACCAACAAGTAGAGAAAGGAGGCCCATAGCAATAATATATAAAGACTCCATAGGATGCAGTAATGTGTTCTAGAACAAGTGCTAGTTAGTTATTACAAATATCAGAAAAAATAACACATATATCAAGTTGGTGTTTCAATTCTCCCCCTCCCCGCCCCCCGCCTCTCTCGACCCTGTCTTCATCTCTGCATTAATGACACACCCAAAGTCCTAGAATCCACCCACTAGAGAAAAACATTATAGCAACCTCTGGGTTAATCATGACCCTATAAGTTCAATCTAATTCATTTAATTTCACAAGATATTCACAGACCTCATCGTATATAGGGTGCAGTGGGTGCAGGGTCCCAATTCCTCTACTCCAAAAGTCCCTGTCTGCCCAGAGGAATAAATGAAGGGAAATATAACAAGAGAACAATAAACTCTGGTTGCCTTGGTGTGCTAATGGAATTGAGAAGGCCAGTCATAGAGGATAAATATCTCAGCAGAGAACTGTCTGTGGGGGAGGTAGTCGAGTGGAGGAAACACCTTCCCATCAATGCCTATTTTCTTTCTGTTTCTCCTTTTCTCTTGCTTACGACCTCTTCGTCTCCTTCTTATTATCTATTTCCCTTCCAGTGTGAATACACATCACACCATCACTGTCTGAAATAAAGCAAATGTGGGCTTCAGGAAAAGAAAGTGGCAGTGGTTTGCTAGGGCTCATGAGCTCATAACACGAACTCTATTTAGATTGAAAGAAAAGAAGGTAGAGCTTGGTATGGAAGGGGATTTTATCCAGCCTGGGACTTTGTAGATGAGAGAATAAATGGGTCACGATGTGATTGGTGATTAATGTGGGCTTGGGATTAGTGTCAATGAGTAGACTGTAGAACTCGAACTTTACTGGCATAGGTCAAAGCATTCAGCTGTCAGGATCTTTGTGTACTCAGTGCTCTCTTAATTATTATCAGGTAAAAATGCAAAGCTAGAATTTTACTTTCATATTTTTTCCTCTATCAGTTTAGAATGTCATCTAGATCTTTCACAAATAAAGCAAAGCCCAGGCTTTCTATTTAAGGAATAAAGTGTGAGAACTGTCCCATTTTACAAATCCCCCATGCCTATTCTCAGAGGGAAACCCAAAGGGCTCCCCAAGCATTGCCATTTCCCTTTTCTGGGGCAGACCTATAAAGGTGACACTTTTCAGAACATTGAGCAGCAAGTGAACCTGCCTGTGTTGGATGTAGGTCTGTCCATCAAGGTGCAAACTGACACTTCCCTATTTTGGGTGTGAATGTAACAAGAAACGGAATCATTTTCAACTTCTTAAAACATGTGGACTAATTTTCTGTAGAAGGGCCGGCAACAGAGAATTAAGGAGCAGCAGATCCTGTCTGCTTTGACTCATGGCACTGAAATTCACAGTGTAAAATCAGGTTATCAGAGAAAATGAGTCTGATGTGCTAATTCATAGCTTCATCTCTAAGCTTATGTCATGGGCCCCTTACATAAGCCGTTAAGATTCTGGGACCTTTCTCTAGGGAGAGTGAGTTCAAGAAAATAGAGGTGCTAGACAGGCAGGAGGGAAGTACTTTAAACAAAGGGAGAATTTAGGTCCATACTTTGCAGTTGCTCATGCCATTTGTACCCCTGGCTCCTGGCATTTTAATAATGAAAGAAGGTTGATGACTTTTTAATTTTCCCCGAAGTACATGCTTCCACATGCATGGCCAGAGTCCTCAGGCATGTCATGGCTGAAAAAGCAAGCAATGGCCTATTAATTTGAAATGAGTCACAAAAGAGTCTGTGAAGCTATTGAGTTTTTAAAAAGCATTTACTTTCTATTCAAGGGTGCTTAGAGCAGATATATCCTAAGATGCTTTGAAATGCAGAGTGAGGGAAAAAAATGATCTGTTGTGAAATCTACCAGCTAGTTGGATTCTTTATGCTTACTTCAATTTCTCCACATCTCAGGGTTACATGTGTTTAAGAAAGTGGAGTCATACAAAAAAAAAAAAAAAAAAAAAAACCAGTTCTCTCATGTTGGCAAATTCAAATGTCTTCAATGGGAACATAAATGCCTATCACTATTTTGAAGGATGATTGACCACTAGTTTCCATCATCCTGTCTTCATGTTAACAGGATCATCAAGATGCAGCAGGGTAAGACAAGGAAGAAAGAGCTTTTCATGGAATCTGGCAATACAGACATGTTCCTGACTACTACCCTTGTCAATCCTCAATGATGCCTCCTTGTGGGTGGGCATGGCTGACTTTTATACAACTAGAGTTATTGGGTATACACAAAAGCTGCTTTGCCTTTTCTGTACTCTTGACGGCTGTTTCCTACAGTGTTGAAGTATACATGAAAATCTTCAGAAGGGAATATCCAGGAAATCCCACTATCACATCTCTCACTTGCACCTGTATATATGGACTTCTACCTGTAATGACTTGTTCTCTGAGTCTGTTTTCCCATTATACTGTACCCGTATCTCTTACATTATTACTTTCCCCTCGTCATGAGATCATTAGCATACAGGGACTTCTACCTACTTTTATTTCAAAATTTTGTAGTTATTTACTCTCTCTCTCTCTCTCTCTCTCTCTCTCTCTCTCTCTCTCTCTCTCTGTGTGTGTGTGTGTGTGTGTGTGTGTGTGTGTGTGTGTACATGCAGCACATGCTGTGGCACAGATTTTGAGGCTAAACAACCAATTTTTGGATGTCAGTTCTCTTTTTCTGCCAGGGATCAAACTACGTTGCTCAGGCTTGTCTACTGAGTTGATTCACAAGCCCTAAATTATATTTTATAAAATTTGCTTCCCAGTCCAGACTTTTGCCAGGATTAGGGCTTTCCTTTCATGATTTATAACCACACTTATTTGTTCTGGCACTACTTTTGACACATCCCTGAATACACAAGTACACAATAGAGCCATCTATTATCATGACCATCCTTGAACTTCCTCGTTAAATGTCATGTGCTTTGCAGTCCATCTCTTTGCACTGAACTTGGCACATTCCCTTCACTGAACCATCTTCTTCCTTTGGCTTCTTCATCATCCTCCTGGACTTCTTTTTATCTCCATGCAATATCTTCTCCATCACTGTTGATTAATGACAAGCTCGTGGATCTTTATCTTGTGGAAGGCCCCGGAAGTCTGCCCTCAAATCCCAGTTATTCACCAACGCCTTCATCTCCAGTATACCAGCTCTGAATTTGAATGTCTCTAGAATGCGATGCTATCACCTTAGCCTATGTCACTGTCTTCTCAAGTCTGAACAGATGAAATGGCCTCCTAAGAAGCCTATCCACCACACTTGTCACATCTAGCTTACTCCGTGAGCAGGACTATCCTTCAAAAATACAAATCAGATGTCTCTACTCTTCAGTGTCAGCATAAATCATTCCTCCACATCTCATTTGGAATAAAATTTTAAATTTTATTGTTTCTGCTTCTTCTATCTGACCCATTAGTCAGAGTGTCCTGCCTTAGCCTATTACTTTATTTCTGCTTCTATAAAAATGGGCTGTTATACTACAGGCTTAATAATATACAAATAATTGAAGTGTTGAGGCACTAAAGTTCAAAGTGCTGACTGAGTCTGTGTCTAGTGAGGGATGCTACCTGATTCCAAGATGGTACCATGCTACTGCATCCTCTGGAAAGGATAAATGCTATGTGCTCACATGATAATTGAACACAAAGGGGAGAGGAAGGTGAGAGAATGTGCTTCTACATATTATAATGAATTAGTGAGTAATACTGTTGATGGGGACTGAACTCCTGTGGTATAATCACCCCCAACACCTTACCTGTTAATAGATTCACACTGAGAGATTGGTTCTAACATTTGAACATGGTATGGATGGGTGGATTCATTCAAACTCTAGCTATCCTCAGTTGTCATACGTGAGTTCCTGCTGCTCCTTTAATAAGACACAGAAACTTACCCATTGTCCTTTCTCTTGCTAGAGAGCTCTCGCAACAGTTGTAGGATTTGCCTCCAAATGGGCCCATACCACCCAATGAATTTACATGCCCTGTCTTTATCCTTCTCTATTCTCGGCCAATTTTGTTATTTTCTTGTGGTAATTACGACAACAAACACAACTACCTGTGTATTATTGCTTTCCTGTTTTGTAAACTACAAGTCTATATCTATAGATACCAGGGGTTTTATTCTCCTCTTTCAGAGTCTACCACTGTGTTGGCAACTTATCAGCTAATCTGCAGATATCTGGTGTTGAACAGTCTTCTATCTTTCCTAATTATCTATCCTATTTATTGCCCATTTGCCTCAAGCTCATCCCCTATGATATTTCTATTTTGACTATTTTTATTACTTCTAAGCATTCTAAGCACACATATGTACAAAAAATATTGTTTTTACCAAGCATGTATGGGTATAAGTACACTGGTATTTAAAATATTCACAATTTTGGCATGAATCTAAAGCATAGGTAATATGACAAGGCATTACTTTCTAAGAGTATAAACACTGTCAAATAATGTTTAAGAAATTTATGGCTATTGTGTTTTGAATAGCATAACAAATTAATTGCACATAGTTTATGGATGAGGCAAAACTGTTGCAGAGCAAGAATAATATTTCCAACTGGGACACACAGCAAGCTTGGTGGGTTTTTTTATATACCCGTGAACTTACACGTAATTTAAGTGTGACACTAATTTCAAGGATATACAGATGTTTCCTAATAATTTCATAACTGACAAAGCTTGTTTATTCATCAAGCCTCTCCTAGGCTTATAAGTACATTTCAATTTTAGCAAAAAAACCTGCAGAGTCAGTTTAGAAGTCTCCCCACCCTCAGTATTGGACCACTCTCAGTATCTAAACATGTTGCTTCTTTTCTGTCCACCAGCTTCTATCAGAACTGATCACTCTGGCTGGTATCCAGCAAGAATCATGTTAGGGCAACTCTGATATCACATCCCTCAGCTCTGATATTTCTCTCAGTTCCCACCTTCATCCTTCTATGACTATGAATTTTCGGTTCCTGTCCTGCATTCTGAGATCAGCCCAGTCTCTCTTCCGCTGGAAAAAGCCTTATACCTACATGATATTCTTAAACCCACTTTAACGAGCTTTGAAAAGTTCATTGAATAATTTCATTCTTTAGCATGCCAAGAACTAAAATCTGATTATCTCTCCTCTAACGAGAGTCCACAAGTTCAAGTTTACCAACAGTGATCTCTTTTTCATTGCTGGGGGGGACAACGCAACAGCTAAAGAAGTATGGAGATTTGTTGGGACAGAAAACTTACTCTTCAAATTCTCACAGTTAAGGATCTGAATCTTTCTTTCTCATTCACCACCTTGGCAGATTGCTTTTCCTCGGGGTGCTGGGCCAATAAACATCCAGCCTGGCACATGAATATCCCAGCCAATTGGCATTTGTTCTCCTTGTTAGTCCCACTATTAGTACAGATGCATGGATTTCTCATAGCTCACTGAAGCAACCTTAGTTGGCTTCATCTCGTGATCAGGAAAACCTCCCGTCATGATAGAGAGTGGCCTAATATCGTTTAAAGTGTGAAGATGGAAGTTTCTTGCTCTCCAGATAAAAGCTGTTATTTCTCAGACTCTTGCAACCAAAGAGGACTTCCATCTGTCCGGCTGCCAAGATGGAAACCTACCAAAATGACTTGGTAAGAACATTTTGTTTAGGATGGGGTAGAATTAATGTCTTTAAAAACATAACATTGAATGAATCTGATATATCTTTTTTCTAACGTAACAGTAGTAGCAGGCATAAAAGCATCAACAAAAGGTGGACATGTTTTCATCATCACACTACATAGTTCTTTTCACTGCCACAGGGTTTTAAGTACTAGTACAAAAACCAAAGGCATTTAAAGCTGCTGGCATCAAACAGCATTGTGTTAATTATGGTTTTCACCGCCACCTAATAAAGTCCATACAAGTCAGTTACAATGAAAAACACACTAAATGAAGCAGTGCATACCAATACTTCCACAGACTGTACAAATATGACAATTATCCCAAGGAAACCACTCATGCAATTGTTTGCTTTTTGGGGCTAAATAAACCACCTTCCTCAGGCCAATATTTTTTTTTATTTGAGAGAGAAAATGACACCCTACTATCCCTTAGACTTTGAAACTTGGAAGACATTTTCTAGAAAAATGAACAGAGTCAGCCTGTTCCTTCAAAGAAAGAGCTGTCAGCAATGTGGCTAATGATGAACTTGGAGCTTTCAAGAAAACATCAGATGTAGGAAAACACATTGGCCAGTGTGCGCTTGGCAGCTTTGTGAAGCTTAGAAGTCTTTTCTGACTTTAACATTGGTGATTTTAATGAGTGTTGACATTCTATATGAAATGTGCCAGTGTTTGGAAAATGGGCATAACTCTGTGAATCAATATTTTCCCAATGACTAAAACGCATGTATAGGTTAACAATCCAAATGTCAAGGCAAAACTAAAGGAGATTATACAGTGAATGTCCTTGTCTAGAATATGACAAGTTCTTCCCCTCACATATTTCCTGTGCACTGCCTTCTAATGAATATGGGCTTTTGCTTCATCCTTTGTATTTTGGTTGACTTTTCTCAACATGCCCTGAGCCTTCTCATTCTACATCCTCTGACTCAAGAACACCATGCACAGAGATTCACATTTGCTCACAATTCACTCAGATTGCTCAGCAAGTGCCCCTCCACCATGGTCATCTCTGATAGCCTCATCCAAAGAACTTTTCATTCAGACCCTCAGTCCTTTCTTTTTTTTTTCTTTTTTTTTTCTTTTTTTAATTTCTAGATAGTACTCAACAAATTTGTTGTTTCTAGTTTTTCCTTAGGGAACCCAGACACCATACAGAAGCAAATTATCTAACAATTTTTTCTTTTTTATTCAATAGAATGTGGCAGACTATGGAGCAGTTTCTAAACTAAATTATGTACTGCATGTGTGACTGTTGAATGAATGAGTCAGCATATTAATAAACATTCTAAATATTAATAATAATGAAAGAAATTAAATATCATAAACAACTCATATAGCTTTTTTAGCCAGCTAAAACTGATATAAGATCAAAATCAGAACTTGAACTCTTACACTGACATCCTATTATACATGTGAACTTTCTAAAATTGTAAGTACTTACTTCACTACTTCTCTTCAGGCCACATAAGAACTGACAAAGGCCTCAGTTTTTTTTTCAGAGATGAACTACTATCCTACTTTCCACTTTAATTAAGAAGAAAAAAGGTGTTACAGTCAATTGCTATAAAGAGACTTCAAAGAATTATGTAGATACAGACTCTCTCAAATACTGAAGAGAGTGTGCTCCACAATGGAAAAATTAGCATTTGATCAATATATGAAAAGTAATAGGATGTACAGCTATTATTTTTTTCTATAAGGAGTCCTGTTTCTAAGGAAAATTTACAGAGTTGTAAAAAAAAAAATCTCATAACTTACAGAGACCTCACAAAATCAGGACATCAAGACAACCCTGGGAAATACTTAATCAGTAGTCTTTGGATCCATTTCAGGTCATGTGAGAACTTTCATGCATGCTTTTTAAACCAAAGGAAAGTATCGTTTATTACTAGAACAATACCTATTAAGATTTATTGCACATATTTTAATGACAGACACCAAAACCAAAACAGCAACAAAAAGGCATTTCAGAACTTCTCTGAATCCAGTGCCACTTCATGAATCAGGGAGCATTGGGAGTGTTTTGCTGTGTTCACTGTAAACAAATTCTTCTCTGTACAATTGCTTCAATGCAATATAACCACTTAAACTTTTTGTGAGAAAAGTAAATCTAAATTACTTACTACGGTGCTTGTTTGTTAGCCTCTCTCTTCTTTGCCACCTAAACCTGACAGGAGTCACACTAGGGAGCAAAGCTTTATTTTGGCTCAAAGTTTGAAGAAATATGAGTCCATCGTGGAAAGAATGTCATGACCATGATGCAGGACAAGCTCACCTCTGGAGGCTGAAGTATGAGGCTAGTTGCTCACTTCCTGCAGGACCAGTGAGGAGAAATGGCGGAATGTAAGGACTCAACTGGCTTTCCCATGATTCCCTTTTAGACTGTTCTCACGGTGTCGTGTCACTCACATTTAGGATAGGTATTGCCCCTCAGTCAATCTCCTCTTTGGAAAATTCCCTCAGAAACATGGCCAAAGATGTGCCTCGCTGATGCCTTTAACCATACCCTCCATATTTAATTTAATAAGTTTATTCTTCAACATTTTATCATATATTTATATAGTATAATCTCTTTACTCGCACCTCTACCCTCTCTTATATTGTTTAAAATACCTGGATTCCCCTCCTATCTCTAGAAGCCCCTTTCTGACAGTCATGCCTCTTTATTGTTTTTTGTGACCTAAAATTTTTAGCCGGAACCATATGTATAGGTTTGGAAGTATCCACTGGAGCCTGGCAGAGTCAGCATTAGGTACACACCTGGAGAAAATTATTATTCCTCTCCAAGCATCCATCCATAGCTAATAGTTGAGCAGTGATGGGTAGGGTCCCGTGAATTTCTTTCGGACCCATATATTACAGATCCAGTTCAATGCAGGCCCAGTGCAGGCAACTGCAGTTGCTGGTAGATCTTGTTTGTGATGGTGTGTCATGCCAGGAAAATAACATTTTCCAGCCTTTTCTGTCTTCTTGTTCTTATATATTTTCTGCCTCCTCTGAGCCTTAGAAGGAGTGGAATGAATGTCCTGTTTAGAGTAAAGCACCCAATAATCACTGAAAATCATTGGAGAACATCTCTGATTAGGATGAGGGTAAAATCAATCAGTTGGTATAAACATTATTTTGAACTAGGGCACCTGCCTGCCTCTGACATGTGATTTTGATGGGTTACCAGTACCAGCCACATACACTCTCTTAGCACTGTTGTTTAAATATTTCTTTCTTTTTCTTTTCTTTTTTTTTTCTTCTGAGACAGGGTTTCTCTGTGTAGTTTTGGTGCCTGTCCTGGATTTCTCTCTGTAGACCAGGCTGGCCTAGAATTCACAGAGATCCACCTGGCTCTGCCTCCCAAGTACTGGGATTAAAGGTGTGTGCCATCACCTCCTGGCTAGGTATTTCTTAATCCAATCAACTGGACAATGGAAACTAACCATTATGACATGCTAGCACTCAGAATTAGACTTCTTTTAGATGTAGCAGCCAGCTTGTAAGTACTGGTCATAAGCAAACACAAGATAACCACTGTTGCAATGATTTGTTGAGGAAACTCAGTTCAATGCATGTACCATTATATCAGGCCTTGATAGGCACTTCTTATGAATAGGAACAATTAGATAAAGGTGTATTTAAAATTTTTCTGAACTAAATATAATCATGTAGAAATCTAGTGTATGTAACTCTGAACTGAGGAAAGGGTGTGCTACTGTTTAACATTTTTTTTT
>CABHPQ010146634.1:0-15500 GCA_902168405.1 Peromyscus aztecus
AAAGATCTTGAAGCAAAACATGAAAAACAGTTCATAGGTCACTTTCACACTAGAAATTAGATGTTGTGAATGTACAGTTACAATTTAAGCAAGATATGGAGAGTTTGAACCAACCTTTCTCAAAGACTCCAGAGATATTAAGAGTTAAATTTAGAGGAGCCAGCCATGTTTCTCCTCCTGGTGCATTCCAAAATTTTATACCAATCTCAAGTATATCTCACCTCTAAATTTACAAAGGTGTACTAGTCTGCAATTTTTAAATGGGGTGCTATGACTATAACTAGTTCCCTAGCCACAGTGTTACACCATTTAACAATGTTTACTATAGAGAACAAATGAAGATGCCTCTTAACCTGGAGTTCCTGGCTGACGTCATTCATATCCAATGTTCTTTTGGAACCCAGGCAGTTATATTTGTTGAAAACAGTGCACAGAGTTTCTGTGGTGTCTCTTCCCAGAGTTGTGATAGAGGTACTAGTGCTCTGAGATGCTGAGTGACTGGGTCACACTAGTCACACTGTTCCCGCAAATTTAGACATAAGGTGAGGGTTTCTCTCTCCTTATTGTGTTAACTTGAAGTTCTAAACTTTTCCCAGGTTTAAGTGAAGGAAGGATGGGATGATTTTTTCAAATAGATAAGTAAAACAAATGTTTTTCCAGCTATTATTCTGGGTAGTAAATTTAACTGTCCAAGAAAGAAAGACTGTTCTTAAGACTAAAATGACAAGGGGATGTTTTATCTAGAAATAGTTTTAAGATGTAACCTATAGGGGAACTAGAAGAAAAAATTTAATCTATATTTTCCTATGATTTTTAATGTTTTCTATAAAATTAAGATTGTTGAACACAGGACATGGCAAAAACTCCATCTGGTATACAGAAAACTGAAATAGAAGAATAAAAGTTCATTCTAGCTGTATGGGAAGGTGAGCAATAATCTAGGTAGGCTATAAGATTCTAGGAAGGAAAATGGGATGCTAAACTATTTAGGAATAATGGAAATTTACTTAAGTAAAAACATTAGTTCAGTGTTTATATTAATTTGGGAAGGTATTTATCATATGTTGAACATTGACTATCTTAAATCATTTTTATGTTATACAATTTAACAACACTATTCAGAAATATTAGTCCCATTTTATAAATGGGAAAACCTAACTTTTGATTGATGAATACTATTGTCCAATATCACACACCAAGTATGGGAAGGCAATAACTAGAGTAAAGTATTGGGAAGACAGGTTCATAGGACTTAACTACTGATGGTGAGAAGTAGTATCTTGGGATATATTGAACCTTTCCATCACTCAAACATCAACTTGCCTTCCCATTGTTGGTCTGGGTAACCAGGATACTATTATTTACAAAGTCCTACATTCCCAAATTCCATCTGGTCATGCATTTCCTCATGGAGGGTCAAGCTGTAGCACCACTTTCCTATCAACATCCACGTACAAAGAGTGAGATGATCTTACCATCATACTGAGAATAAATTGCTTTGGTCATTATTATTAACTTCTGTTACTAGAAAATTTGAACCTTACCTGAAGTAATAAATGATCTTTCCAAACTATAGCCCTTAGTTCATTGAGGTAAGCACATTCTCATGTAATAGGAATCTTATGCCCTGTAGTGCCTCTGAGTAGTCTGGAGCTGGGTCTTACCCCATCCTGCTCTCAATATAGCTTAATTTAGCCCAAATTTGGCTTTCTGAAATACCACAATGAATCTAAAATCATAGTGTGTATGATTTCCAAGTTACTTCCTAGAATTGTTTCTTTATCTACTTACTCCAACACTGAAAATTATTGATAAATAAAAAAGGAGAGAAACTTGAGGTAAGATTCTAGAGGGAATTTCTAAGGAGAATATAGGAAGTTTATTTTAGGGCCCTTGGGCAAACAGCTCAGAAGCCGTAAAGAATCTTTGGGCTGCAAAAGCAAGGCAAAAAGAAGAGGAAGTGAAATCAACAGCCACACTGAAAGCTGTGGAAGGAGGCAGACTTTTCATGCTCTCCTTGCTGACTACATTTGCTTTCTGGTTAGTTCACTCCAGCCAAGTACTGCTCTGAATGTGCCTTACCTATGGTAGAGGGAACTTTGTGACTGTGTCTTTTCGGAGTATGGTAAAAGCTGGTTAGAACTGGGAAGAGTATAAAAGATAGAAAAATTATAAATATTAAATTAAAATGATGAATTATTTTTGGACAGGATTCTACTTTTTTACAGCATATTTTAAAATGGATTTTCAATGTATCCCCTCTACAACTGGGACTCGAGACAACCAGCTCCCCACTTTACCTTAAAAGTCTTCCATTATTGAAAGGAAGTTGAATTGCATTACTTATTTATCAGTTTGCTCAGTCCCTTTATAAACATGAGCATGTTCACATTTGTCTTCACTTGGTTACTTCTTGGTCTTTTACAGTGAAAGAGAGGATGGGGGAGAAGATGTGCCTTTCAAGACTTTGTTTCTTCAAAGAGAGAAAGAGCTGAAACAACCCCCACCCCCACCAAATCTATTAATGCAATTTTACTGAAACTGATTTTGATGAGGCTCATTGCTTGTTATTTGAATGACTGGGTTTTCTTGGGGATTTATTATATCCAAGTCACCACATGAATTAAACTTAGAAGCTTCTTAAGAACTTTCCATTAGAAAACATACATCAAGAAGATTGGAAAGGGAAATTATCATCTGTCAGTTTATCCAGCTTTAAATAACCATAAACTGTGCTTGAAAAAAATAATAAGAGGAGAGTTGTGTTGTATGTTAAGGGGTCCTGAATTTGTGGGTAACTTATTAAGGAAATTCCCCTACACTGTGTTCTTTCCATAACTGAACATATTCCAAAGACAAATTAATTTATAGTATCAATTCGTACCAAAGGGAACTAGTTGTCTTCTAACAGTGTGTTTGTGATATAATCACTGTCTTTTGCCATATGGGTGAACCTTTCACAGAGGCATCCTGACAAGCATGTGGGCTGTAATCCTCTGGGGGGTAAGTAACAATGAGGCTTGGAGATCTTATATTCTTGCAGAAAAGTTCCTGTGGCCCTCAGTGGGACTTATTACCAAAGGGAAGTCAGATTGTAATGTTTTCAAGGCTAGGAGAATGTGTGCTCAGACAACGTGGGACAGGCATCTTCTCTTCCTCAGTGTCTTGGCATTCAATTAGTCCCCAGAACCCAGGCACAGTCCTAGGGAAAGGAATGAAATAAAAAATTCCCACTATCTTGCTTGACAGAAGCCTTTAAACAGATTATATGCCTATATGAACTATGAGTATCTTTTGTACATTATAACCTTTGGTTAAAAGTGTATTTTCTTGGTAAGAGATATACTACCTTCACACAGACAGCTTATGTTCTATAGTGTTTTAACTTAAAGAATTTTAGGAGAGTGTTACATAATGCCATTGGATTAAAGAGGAAAAGCAACTTCTAATGTCTCTCTTTGTAGTTTCTGCACAGGGATGCATTTGTACAATCAGTTTATAAGCATTTGACTTTTTATTTGGCAGAGAAGTGTATGAGTTAAATACTCACACTTGATTTCAACAGAAGGATACTCCAGCTCCAGACACACTCAAATGTGGACCTTTTGATCCTTTGGTAGTATAAATACATACTAGGCACTAGGGAGCTAATTAATCTAAAATCTGGTTATGCTGTTCAGCAGGCAGGGCTTGGGTTCAGCTTTACTGTAGAATAAACCAAGGTGATATCTCAATTATCAGATCACTCAGGAATATTGCTTTGAGTGTACACCCAGCCCTTGCTTAATGACTTTAACTCTTCTCTGAAAAACCCACCAGTACATAAAATACTGTTAATTAAAAAATAATGTCTTATTAGTTTTCACAGAACAATATGTGAAAAATTGCCTCCAAAATCATAGACAAAGGCAAATAAGCCAACAATATCAGAAGATTATAATTCTAAAGTAAATAAATAAAGTCTCTATTTAAAGTGCAAAATAATAACTTACAAAAGTCAGGAGGTTTCCTACAAGTTGGTGGTAGGTGTGAAGAGGTAGAGAGACTTATTCTTTGACAAGATGAAGTACTTTCTTTACTGGTTTACTCACTGAAATTTCAATCTGTATGCTGTTGCTGATCAATCCACGCCCAACCTGTACTTCAAATAATATTAGAGGGCTTGGAATATGACTCAGTAGATAAAGTGCTTGCCATGCAAGTGTGAGGCCCTGAGTTTAAATCCATAGAACCTACATAAAGTCACAGGTAACAGTTCACAAAGCTGTAGTACTAGCTTTCCTACTGGGAAATGGGGGTCAGAGACAGCAGAATTCCTGGCAAATTAGTGGGCCAACAATCCTGTTGTATGATGTATAAAAACAATAGACCTTATTTCAGACATGATGGAAGGCAAAGACCAAAACCCAAGGTTGTCCTCTGACCTTCAAGAACATGTCCACACTCACTTATTGGATTTACACACACACACACACACACACACACACACACACACACACACACACACACTCATCATATTGATCCTTGTATTCCATTTAAAGATAGTGGTAAACTTAAAAGTACTCCAAAATTTGAGAACTTTGAGCAGTATTTAATAAGTGATAAGTGGTTATGAAAGCATTCAGACCTAGATATTTACCATATACAATGTTTCATTATTTCCTTAGCCTCTGTGATGGTTAATCTTGGTTGTCAACTTGGCTGGATCTGGAATCAACTGAAGCTCAAGCCTTTGGGCACCCCTGTGAAGGCCTTTCTTTAACACTGAAGTGGGAAGACTCAATCTAAATGGGAGCAACATTTTCTGGTGGCAGTCTAGATGAAAGACCAAGGAAGAAGGAAACTGGTATTTGCCTGCTTGACTATGCTCTTGCTGAGAAGTTCATCTCCTGTTGCTTCAACATTTCATCACCAATAAAATCCAGCTCCTTCAGGATTCTATTCTAAATGGAAGGCCAGCTCTCCAGGAATCCTCCAGGCCTTCAGCACCAGATTGGCACTGCTGAGATTTGTGGACTGAACAAATATTGCATACTTGGCCTGTCCTGTGTGAGAGAGTCACTGTTGGACTACCTGGACCATTTCATGTAAGCCAATCTAGTACATCTCCTTTTAATATAGATTAAAGGAATGGCATGAAACAATTACCCAGACATGGATGCTCCGAAACCAGACATTATGAGGTATGTTGCATTCAGGTGAGAGGCAACATGCCAATCACTTAGATTTTATGAACAAACACAGGGTTTTATGAATAAAGAGGGAGAAAAAAAGACCATAGCAAGTTAGTGTGGGATTTCAAAGTTGTCCAACAAAGCCATGACAACTTGGGTTCCTGAAGGGAGAAGAGATGCTGTACATATATGGCATATGGTTAGGGAGAAAACCTGTATGGCTGAATCTACTGCCATGCTTGATGCAGAGATGACCACAGGCTGGTGAAATCTGGATCCCTGTTCCCAAGTGTGGATTGGATTTAAGCAAATGGTCCTTCTGTTTATTGTGTCCTACTCTTTTCTTGAGCATTTGCATCTCAAAAGCCTGAACATCAAATTTGTCTTCAAAGGAAGCATTTGAGATCAATAGTTGATGACAGTGCATCTTTTCACAGGAAGTCTCAGCCAAAACAATTCTGCCTAAGAAGGTGAGAACTTCACAAATGCTCCAGGATATGCTGTCCCCTTGCTCTGCGTTGGTGACATCTGTTTCTCAAAAGCAAGCCAGGGATCCTAAGCACAACTCCTTGACTCTCTAGTTCTCCTACTGGCAGAACCTGTCTGGGTTGTCTGTTAGGACAAAATTTCCCTTTTCTCAGCTTTGTATTCTAAGGGGCCATTTTCAGTTCTGAAGCATAGGGTGTAGACATTCCTTGTGTTTATGTTAAAACCACAGTTAAGGCTCCTCCTGGCTTTGCTTGAATTTTAGGGTTTCATCAAGAATTATTGTGTAGTTTAAAGTTAAAACAACAGAAAAACACTGCTGTGTGTCTGTGGGTTTTTTTTTTTTCAATCAACTTACTCAGACATTGATGGAAAGCATTCATAAACTGGGTTTTTTCCCCCTCATGATGAGAAGATTTTAGTGTGTCAGAAACTTTCCTTTAGCATATTATCTTTTGGGTTTCACTATCATTCCTGTTTCATCTTCACTTTCTCTTTCTATTTCTATCATACAACTGAAATGATTTTGTGGGATTTTTTTCCTTGTTAAATATAGCACCCCCCTTTTTCTCTAAATTCATTGCAATTGAGTATGTCATTTATCCTTCTGCCCATTTTTCTTATATTAAAAGGTCTCCTGCTGGAATTTAATTTCAAGTTAAATCTTTACCCCACCCTCAGGCTGTGAGACTGAATTAAATAAATCCCCCTAAAAGTAATAAACCACTCTTAGCTGTGGTCGTGTGATATCAGTTGTCAGCCTGTCAGAGCAAATCTGAGTGTTAAATTCACTGCCTCGGCTAGCAAGGAAGAAATCAGAATACCAAAGCCCAGGATGTAAGAAGGCTGCAGTCTTTCCTGCCTCTTCTCCTCTGTGGTACTTAAGCATGTAAGGAAATATCTTTGAAGATGATTTTTATGATGATACCCCATTTTTATTTTGTATTGATAGTAGAACACCTAGGCTCAGCCACAGCTGATAGGATGTACTTAGTCAAACTGCAAACCTGGCTGATATAGGAACAGGAGGTAAAATTACTTCTTTTTGGAGAGGAAGTGCAGAGCAGGAGCATCCTGGTGGAGACTTACGGAGTTCAGGTGAGTCAGGACTGTCCACATCCACACCTGAAAGGTAGATGATTTGAGAAAAAAAAGGGATAATGAATGATATGTCATGAATTTATTATAAAATAATTGCAAGGAAATTGATTCACTGAACATAGCCAATCCCTCACACATGAAAAATAAAAAAAGCAACACTTCACAAAGAAGTTAATACCTTCTTGCAATACTCTGTTCATGATGCAAGGACACTGGGAAAACATCCCAGGCTGGATTTATGGGTGTGGCGAATAAGAGATGACAATTGGTTTCAATTTTGTTAGCTTGTCATTTGGTGGACCAATTTAAAAATACTTGTCTATTCTTAAACCACCAGGCTTGTCCAAAAGGCAAGATCCTTTAAGTAAACAATCAGAGGAATAAGCAAACAAATTAGTAAATGTTGGTTTCTCTATGTTAAGGTCTGAAGAATTAAGATTGTGTAAACATCACCAAATCGATGCTGCTAGTAATTTGACATTTTTATAGAGAAGGACGACCTCTCAACTTCTCATCCACCTCTCCATGGACAATTGAGATATTGCCTTCTGTGGTGATGTAGCTGCAGGAATTCCCAGAGGTGAGGAATTGAACAGTTCTCTCAACAGGATTTCAGTGCGAAATTTTGAGGTGTCGAAGATGATAGGCATCTTCCAGTAAGTATTATAGTTACAAGTCTCAGCTTCCTGTGGACATCTTTATCTATTCAAACATCAGGCATTTGTTTTTGTAACACTAAAGGCTTCATGAGTCCTCAGTCCCTTCCTCCCACCACTGAAAACACTCTTATCACTCCCCAAATGTGGAAACACAAAGAGTTCCAGGAAGGACATATTCTAGGGAATAGATCTCCTAGCTAGTTTGAAGTAAATATTGGCAGTAGAATTATGACACTTGGCTTATAATATGTGCAAACCTGATACAAGGTTGTGTTCCCTTTATCCCCACGAAGGGATCGGCTTCAAAATACAAATGTAGAGAAAATAATTTTGAGATTCTTGTAGCAAATCTCCAGGGCATCATATGTAACTCTCTATGGAGTGAGATTTTAAGACAGCATGGCATGCTTTTACATCTGTATTGTCATTATTTGTATAGAAAGCAGAACAATTTGTGTTTTAAACCTGGGCCTTATTTTCAAATTTTTGCAATTCATGTTTATTAGAGTCCTTTTTTTTTTTATAAACCTGAATTTAGTATATAGCCCTTGGATTTTATTGACTTCTTTAGAAAATTATCACCCAAAATGATTTGCTAAAAGCTGTGGGGTCTGAAGTCTAGCCTTTAGCCCAGCATTTCTCCTCTCAGCTTCAGTTTACTTAACTATACAATGAGATCTCATGGTTTTTCTCGTGGGGCTGCAGGAAAGACGAACAAAAGCATTGTGATACCAGCCAGCCTAAGGTCCTTTCTTTCAGCTGAATCTGCTGTAGGTTTTATCCATGTGATAACCTTAAGAGCTTTCCCTAGAACTCCTGTAGAAAAGACCTTCCAAAAACTAAGTGAATAGGATATTTGATTTTGGGAACAAAAAAGAGTTTGGATAAAGGGTGACATTGTTAAAATATTGGAGTTTTCTTGTTAACAAGTGAGCTTCAGATAATGAATCTGGAGTTGTGTCTTGATGAATTTTTGCAAGGTCGGACAATGACACAATTCAGTCACAAACATGTCAGCCTTAGTTTCACAGCTTTGTTTGCTCAGCAGTGATCTACTATTTGCTTGCTAGACTCCAGGACTTCTGTCTTGCCTTAGGGGACTAAGAAGGACAAAACTACAGTGAAGCTGATCACTGTACAGCAGAGAAGGTGGACAAGCAACTTCAAGCAAGAGACAGTAGCAATGCTTAGATGTTGTATCAATGGCACTGTGGGGGCACATAGTTGGCAATGCATATGAAGTTCTCAGAGCATTGCCCTGTTTGAACTCTTGCCCCACAAGTGACTTTTGCAACTGTCACTTCCATCTTGATATTTGGTTTCCAGTTTGACTAATACATAATTTTTCTCTATTGGGGAAAATAGTCTCTCTAAAACAATGCCCAAAAGTTCATGTATTGATGAATCGGTCCCTAGCATAGTGGATCAAGAGGACTCTAATCTGTAATGTTTTGTGGCTTGATGGGTTACAGGGGGATACTGGAAACTTCAGGAGGTGGAGACTAGTTGGAGGAAGTAGATCACTGGGGATGCACCCTTGAATGTTGTATTTGTCTCTTGCCTTTTTTGGCTTCTGGCTACACAGGGTGAGCCGCTTCACTCCAGGATATGCTTCCTGTGTGGTGTCCTGCTCACCACAGGCCAGTAAATAAGAATCAAGTGGTCGGAGACTGAAGCCTCCAGAACTGTGATTCACAGAAAGGTCTGTAAGTTGTTTGGTCATAGTGACAGGGAGCTGGCCAGCATGGGAAATGGAGAAATGGAGGCATAAAATGCTCATAAGAGATCTTTGATAATTTCACTACGATAGCACTTAGACAAGCTACTTCACAGAAAGCTGCCCGTAACTGGGCTGTTTAGAAGTCCAGAGACAAACGAAATCATGAGTGTAAGTGACTCAACCCACTGCTGTGGGATGTTCTGTATGGCAAATGTGTTGCTAATAAAACACTGATTGGTCAGTGGCTAGGCAGGAAGTATAGGCGGGACTAACAGAGAGAATAAAAAGAACAGGAAGGCAGAGGGAGTCACTGCCAGCCACTGCCAGGACAAGCAGCATGTAAAGATGCCGGTAAGCCACGAGCCATGTGGCAAGGTATAGATTTATAGAAATGCATTAATTTAAGCTATAAGGACAGTTAGCAAGAAGCCTGCCACGGCCATACAGTTTGTAAGCAATATAAGTCTCTGTGTTTACTTGGTTGGGTCTGAGCGGCTGTGGGACTGGCAGGTGAAAGAGATTTATCCTGACCGTGGGCCAGGCAGGAAAACTCTAGCTACAACCCACCTTTACAGCTGGTATTTGTTGGTTCTGAGATGTGTCTTCTCTTCAATATTCTGAGATGTTTTTGCCCTGTGTAGTTGATGTCTCATACATTAATGTGTAAAATGGAATCATATTAGAAAATATCAGTTGACAGAACTGGGAGCGTCCTTATATTCAGCCAAAATAACGGCAAGGATAATGGTCACCGAGCATCAGCCCCTTTTTCTAGAGAGTGACACCTCTTTACTGAATAGCACTGACCAGGCTTGAGAGTCACAGTCCTCAGGCAGTGGTATAGAGTATCACCTTTGTGGTAGGAGAGACACATTTTGTATGATATCCATTAAATTAGAGAATAGTTTCTACATTTGGAGTTTAGAGGAACAATCTGACTTTCTTGAGGGCAATTCTTAAGACAGAGAAGAAAATACTTTATTATTTAAATTTTTTAATTTATTTTTTAATTATGTGCAAGTGTGTGTGTGTGTGTGTGTGTGTGTGTGTGTGTGTGTGTGTGTGTATGTGTCTGTCTGTCTCTCTGTGCAATTATGTGTATTACATTTTACCTTGCATGAGCCTCTGGGATATGATGAGTAACTTTTTACTTCGTAAATAAGCAATAAAACTCCCTTTTCTCTTAAGGCAGTTCTTTTGCAAAGGTACATGGGTAGGAATTTTTTGACACATTACAATTTATTTCCTTTATTTTACTTACATTTTAAAGAAAAAAAATCTATTATCATTTTGAAAACTCATCTGTTAGTTTTCAGGGACTCAGACACATCACCAGTTTAGAGGCTAAAGATGCTTTCTTAATCTATCGCTGGGATGAGGTGCTTCTGTGTGCAGCAGGAAATCAGAGTGGTAATCCACCTTGTATTCTCAGTGCTGTAGCTTATGGCCATGCTCAGGTGTTGGTGTCTAGTAGCATCTGTCACAACTGCTTGATGATTAGAATACAAAAATTCATTCCAGTTAAATGCTAGGGAGATGTCACATCCCTGTTTCCTTTTTCCACAAATGCTGATTGATGTCTTCTGTAGATCATAAAATCTATGCTTTTAAAAATAATTTCTCTGTATAACAATGTGAGTTTTTTTTTTCCTTAAAATTTTGACAGACCTGGGTACATATTTCAGTAACTCTAAATTAAACGATCATGGAGTGTGGGAACTAGAAGAAAATTTCTAGAGCATCATGTCCAGGGATTACACGTTCAGATGCCTCTGAGGGTCAGAAATAATGTGACTCTGCCTGGCTTTAAGATCATAGGCAGGAGCAGAGCCAACCCTGAAGCAAGGGACCAAAAAACCTGCCAAATTCCAGCCCAATTCTGACCACAGAGGGTTGTATCCCCTGCACCAGCTACAGTCTATAAAAGCTGGAGTTAATCCTTTGGTCTCTGCTGTGAGCATGCTTAATCCTGCACTGATCACTTTTTCAGGAAGGGGAAATAGGGAATTGCCTGGTCACAGAAAAAAAAAAAAGCCACAGAAGGCTTCAGGCCTCAGCACTTGCACTCAGTCATCACCACATAGTTGAAGTATTTGTATTTTGTGAATTAGTATCCAAACAAATATTCAGAAGTGTGAAGAAAGAGCCTTTATATCATTTCCGTTTGTGCTTTCTTGTACTTGAAAAAGGTGTAAATACACTGTAAGGAATTTCTTCCTGCTCCATTCATTGGATTGGAGGTCGTGTAAAGGTTGTCTGCCTTTGATGGGCTGTGTCACTTTAGGCCATTTGCAGAACTCAGTGAGCATCATGTCTCTGAACAGGACCTCGGGTTTATTTGCCCTAAAGTGGGTTTTAGTTTAAAAAAAAATTCTGCAAAGTGCTGAGCACAAAGCTTGTTCATATTTTGATGATCAGAAAATGTGAGTTTTCTACCTGCTAGGCTCAAAACCTCTTCCCTCCTCCCTTTCTCCTGGACCGGGGCTTATAACTTTTTTAAACCAGTTGGTAATAAATTGGTCTGCATTCTATCCTTCCACTCCAGCTGGGATCATCAACAGTGTTGTGGGTTTTATTTTGTAATACACTGTCAAATGAATCCTTTTATATGAAAAAAATGAATGTAAACATTTTCTTTAAGGAGCTTCCTGGGAGATTTCCACCCTCTGGTTAAATAACAATTTGTATTCTTCCAAGCACATCATCATCATCATCATTATTCTCATTTTTGGTTAATGCATCTTTTTTCTTTGTCTCTTTTCTTTAAAGAAAATAAGATGTTACAGAAAGCTTCCAAATGTTATGGGGTCTTTAATGCTTTTTGTAGGAAATCTGGGTCTCGAAAATCAGCACTGTAGATTCAACAGTATCTAGGCTGTTCGGCTATCATCTGTTCATGTTTTCAGAATGCTCCAAACTACAATCCCATTGGATTCTCTATTAAAAAATACTCAAACAAGCTTCTGCTTCAAGAAACCACAACACTTTAGTATTTTGGAAAAAGTGAACAAATTTGGTCAAAGATTCTGTGCCATTTCAACACCAAAAAGATAAACAAAACAAAAAACAAAACAAACAAACAAAAAAACAGTGATAGAACAGCTAAAGAGATGAAGTAAGTGTAGGTCAACAGCAGCAGCTAGGCAGACTCTTGTATCAGGCTCACCAAGCTGGTTATCCTTAGACATAGTTCTCCAGCAGCCAAAAGTGCCAGCCTAGTTCCCTATGAAACTACCTTACTTGGAAGTTAGCATGCTATTGCCTCCTTCCTTATTACTCTGTACTTAGTAGGTCATAGTTTGAAATGGTACAAGAGACCATCAATAGTGACATATTATCTAATATATCCATGTTATTTATCAGCAGCTGTGACTACTTATTGGTGAAATTATTAAGGCCACTCCATGTAGTTAAAAGGGATATTTATTTAGTGGCGTAACTTACAAGTGAAGGGATAGGTAGGTTGCAGGGTCTGGGAAAGGTGTGTCGCAGTCCGGCGGTGTTCTTTGGAGAACTCTGCTCCATCTACCTCCAGCATCCAGGGTCCAGGAACCAAGAGAGCCAGTGCATCCAGATCTCAGGTCTTCAGGGTCCTCTCTTGACCCCACCTTGTAGGCGTGACAGTTACCGAAGCCTCAATGGGGGTTGGAACTTCCAGATCAAGGTTGGAATGGCTACCCACTACAACTACTGTTAGCTAGAGGTAGTCTCTGATATCTTATTATTTTTTAACTTATTGTTTGAGAATTTCATATACACATTTAATGCTTTTTTGATCAAATCTACCCCTAGTCTCTCTGCTCCAGCTCCTCCCATATTTTCACCATCACTTTTCTTTCTCAACTTCACACATTCTATTTTAAATACAATGAGCCCACATAGTGCTACCAGTATGTGTATGGGTGTAGACCTCTCCACAGGAGCATGGGCAGCCTACCAGGGGCCATATCCCTGCAGAAACTGGCACATCTCCCTTCCACAGCAACCATTAATTGTCAAAAGCTCTTCTGCTAGGGATGGGAATTTGTGAGGCCCTTGTCCCATCTATGCTGAGATTTTGGTTAGCTTGATCTTGTGCTGATATTGCATATATAGTCCCAGCTGCTGTGAGGTGTGTGTACAATGGCTCTGACATTTCCAAAAAAATGCTCTTGCACAGTAGTCCATCACCTTTAGGGATTGAGCTGGATGATTTTATCAACTTGACACAAACAAAAATCATCTGGGAAAAGGGCCCTCAGAGGAGAAAATATTTCATTCATGTTGGCCTGTAGGCAAGTGTGTATGACATTTTTTTTGGACTAATAATTGTTGTGGCAGGGTCCACCCCATTTTGGTGGTGACACTTCTGGGCAAGTGGTCCTGGGTTGAATAAGAATGAAATATAAGCAAGCCCTGGAGAGCAATCCAGTAAGCAGCACTCCTCCATGACTTCTGCTTCAGTTCCTGCCTCCAGGTTCCTACCTTGAGTTCTTGTCCTGACTTCTCTCATGACGGATTGTAAATGTAAAACGAAATAAATCATTCTCTCCTCCAGTGGCCAGTGTTGTATTGAAGCAACAGGAACCAAACCGGCATAAGAATCATTATAGAAAAGGGGGTGAGGGAGATTGTTCTTTTGTCCCCACCCCACAATACTTCTTGACACATCTAATCTGAACTTTTATTGTTGTTGTTAATTGTTTGTAAGGGCACAGCTACCTCTGCAATGGCTTGTTTTCCTTGTTGAACACCAATTTCTTTTAGTTTCACTCTACTTTTCAGTTGCTTCAAACCATGTTTCTCAAATGATACTAATCCTAAGTCATGCATGCCATCACATGATTTTCTTTTTCTTTCCCTAACTTTTCTGCATCTCAATTCTAAATGTTTGTAATTTTGACATAAGGATCTTAACTCTCAATACCCTCAATTCTTCTCCTCCTCCTCTATATTTGGTCATTGTCATTCTCAACAGCTGTGTCTACTACAGACTCCCACTCAACAAATTGAACTGGAGATCAGAAAGAGAAAAATCTCCTAGCTATTACATTGTGATTCATAGATGTTGTCAGAATAGCTACCACCTAGATACTCAATTGGATTCTTCATGAAAAGAAAGCCAATTAAGTGGCTTTCAAGCCACTTGGCTTTTAAAGACTAACCTTTTATGGTATTGGTTGTGAGCCTCGCTTTTAATGGCTGAGCCATCTCTTCAGCTCAGATCTCATGTAGTGCAGGCACTAAGATTGACAATTAATACATTGGACCTTAGGAAACTGAAAAGCTTCTGTAAAGCAAAGGGCACCATCAATTGGACAAGCCAGCAATCTACAGATTGGGAAAAGATTTTCACCAACTCCACATCATATAGAGGACTAATATTAAAAATATATAAAGAATTCAAGAAACTAGATATTGAAAACCAAATAATCTAATTAATACTGGGGTGCAGATCGAAACAGAATTTTCAATAAAGGAATCTCAAATGGCTGAGAAGCAAAGAAACGTTCAACATCCTTAGCCATCAGAGAAATACCAATAATAATGACCTTGAGATTCCATCTTACATCTGTTAGAATGGCTAAGATAAAAAACACAAGTAACAGCTCATGCTAGAGAGGATATGGACAAGGGCAACACTCCTCTTTTGCTAGTGGGAGTGCAAACTTATATAGCCACTATGGAAATCAATATGGTGGTTCCTCAGAAAATTGGAAATCAATCTACCTCAAAACTCAGCCACACTACTCTTGCACATATACCAGAAAGACATTTCATCCTACCACGAGGACACTTGCTCAACTATGTTCAGAGCAGCTTTATCTATAATAGTCAGAAACTGGAAACAGAAACAACCAGAAACAGTCCCTCAACTGAATAACAGAATATGAAAATGTGGTACATTTACACAGTATTACTCAGATGCTAAAAACAATGCCATTATGAAATTTTCAGGCAAATAGATGGAACCAGAAACAAAATCATGATGAGCAGAACAACCCAGATTCGTAAAGACAAACATGATATGCATTTACTTTTAAGTGGGTATTAGTAAAGGACAATCAGGCTACAATCTACAGACAAAGAGAGGATAAGTATCAAGGAGGGATCTGGGAGACTCATGGATCACCCTGGGAAGGGGAAACATAATAGATTATGTGGGTGGACTAGAGCAAGTGGGATGGGAACAGAAGGGATCAAGTGAGTGAGGGAGGGGTGGAGAGGGAGAATATGACTGGAATGGGAGGCATTTGGAGGTGGAGAAGTGGAAACCTAGTGCAATGGAAACTTCCCGTAACATTTGAGGGTGACCCCAGTGAGGACTCCTAGTAATAGAGGATAAGGAACCTGAACAGACCATCTTCTGAAACCAAGCAA
>CABHPQ010146636.1:0-21564 GCA_902168405.1 Peromyscus aztecus
CAGTCTGGGCTCCCTCCCTCCTCTTCTAGCTTTTTCTTTTCCTCCTTCCATTCTCCCTTCCTACTCCTCCTCAAGCTGGTGTCAGCAACAAAACTGGACACTTTTCTCTTCTGAGTGGTATAGTTTGGGGTGAGAAGTATGCTGTGGATCTGGGAATTGCAGACACAGCATTCTCCTCTCATTTCATCTCCTATCAGTTTCCCCTCCATGTGGTAGTAATTCCCATGAAATTGGAGGAGACTTGAGCAAGTGAGCCAGGGAAAACAGGAGAGTGGATGTGAGGGAGGGAAGAAAGGCTGGGGCAGGGTTTTTCTGTGCAAGGACTGTGTTTCCTGTTTGCCGAGTTGCTTTTCCCACAACATGCCATGTTTAGCTGGCAAAACCGCCCTTAATGAGGGTGGTCTGTGCCAAGTCTGAGGCTGTTTCCTGCCATGCATATGTGTCCTCTGTAGTTTTCCAGTCCTTCCTCCGAATTTGTGAACATGTTAAAATATGTTGCTAATACTTATCCTCTGGATGATAACGTGTGTTGGTAAGCTTCAGACTGTCACACCGGGAGGCAGGCGACGCTGACGTCAACCCGACAGCATTCACCACAAACATGCTTTGTCACAGAATCTAGCTTCTTTTTCCCACTGTCATGCTTTAGGCCACCAGCAGCACACTGTGTTTATTCAGAAATGAGTGACCATGGAGTACCAGGCACACTCAGCTCCAGCTTCTGGGATAACGGCAGTGTGCAGACACACGTCCCTGTCCCCGCAAACATTCCACGGCCGGGTGAGGGAGCCGTGCAGGGGTGGGAAGATGAGATGCAATGTAAATAAATCGCACATTGTATCAAGAGAGGTTTTAGTCGGTTCTTTCCTGTAACAAAACTACCAGAGACTCAACAATTGTTTCTCCTGGTGCTGGAGGCTGGAAGTGCAAGTTCAGGGAACCAAGACGGCAGGGTTCTGGAGAGAGCTGCCCTCCAGCTTTGCAGACAGATGGCCTTCCCTTTATTCCATCCTCACATGGAGAGAGAGGGGCGGGGAGAGAGAGCAGCATGCTTCCTTCATGCCAGGAAG
The DNA here is from genome assembly GCA_902168405.1 of Peromyscus aztecus. NCBI lineage: Eukaryota > Metazoa > Chordata > Mammalia > Rodentia > Cricetidae > Peromyscus > Peromyscus aztecus. The sequence continues at coordinate 1,071 of CABHPQ010146636.1, forward strand.
CACAGTGGGAAACATGCCATCAACCCGAATCTGCCGAGGAGTGTGCACAGAACAGACGGCCCTTACCCAGAGTGCCCGGGATGACCAGTTCCTGGTCTCCTTGACTCAAAAAGCAATATGGACGTTGATTCTTGCCTGGCCCCCTTTCTCATCTGGGTCTCTGGCATGTCAAGACCTTTCCTACCCACATAAGCAGCAGAGGTCTGCAGGATAATGGGGACAGAAAACTACACCTGCTGTCCCGCTCAGCTCAGATCCTGTCGTCAGGGCTCCATCCTCAAGGTCTAATGCTCTCCCGCAAATGACCACAGTCTCCAAATTACATTAGGAGCTAGAGCTTCAACATACGAATGGGGGGGGTTGTTGCTGCACAAACATGGGGTCCATAAGAGAAACGTAGGTGTTTATGGAGCCAAAGCCAGCAAAGACAAGGGATAAAGAAACCGTGTGATCAGGTTGAGTAGGAGACTCCCAACAAAGCAGTAGGGGATGGGGTCAGAGGTAGCAGTGGGAGCAGGGTCAGAGGTGAGAGGGCCTCTGGAACACTCCAGGGAACTTCAGCTTGGTTTCATATAAAAGCTCTTCTAGCTGGTGAATGTCAGTATCTGTCTAATGTGGACTGTGTCATAGAAAAATGACTTTTGACCAGGTATGGTGGCTGGTGGCCTCTAACCCCAGCACTTGGAAGGTTGAGGTAGGGGGATTTAGAGAACCTGGGTTGCATAGCAAGATCCAGTTTCAAGAAGAAAGGCTCTTCTGCCTTCCCCTCCGTTGGCCTTTTGCCAATGGGTGTACCAGCAGCTCTGCCTGGGCTCCATGGATGGTTTCTTCCCCTTAATTCTGCTGATCTCCAGTAGAAGAGCAGTTCCGTCTCTGATCTTCACTCTCCTGCACTGATTTCTGCCACATCTGTGGGTAGAAAGGGTCGCCAACAATTTGGAAGCTCAGATAGGGAGGGATGTCCCAGGAGAATGTAGTTAGGTACTCATCGCTGGTAGTGCTCAAGCCCTTTGATTAAAGACTGTCGCCTACTCGGAGGCCTAGAAGGGTCCCACCATGCACACTGGCTCATGCTGTGTCTGAGTTCTTCCAAGCACATTGTCCCTTTAGGAGCAATGAAATGCTTTCTGGTTAGTGCACATCCAGAAATATTCCCGGAAGTGTTCTTATCCTGGCAAAGCTGGGGGTCTTTGGGGCTTGGAAACCTTTTGTGTTGATTGTGGGAGTTCTAAAGAGCAAGATGCCTTCAACAGGTCACTTGTGACAGATCTGCGGCATTGTCATGATTTTAAATTAGTGTTAATGAGTAGGCATAATTAATTTACCGTGTAAATGAACAATACTAACAAAGACATCATCATTCACCACAATAATTACCATAGAATTAGAATCAAATGTGGTTTTTTTTTTTTTAGCTTTAGAGCATAAAAATGTTGGTTTAAGGGATTTTGTTCCATTAACATATATCATTTGATCAAAACAAGGTTTTTAAAAGATAACTTAAACCGTATGTGTTCTCTCCCCCTCCATCCCTTCCTTCTGCTGTGTTATCCAGCATTGCTGAGCACGTAATGGTCACATGAAAAACATCAAACATATTCAAGGACAGCTGAGACAGCTCAGCTGGTAAATGTGCTGCTGCCAAGCCTTAGACCTCTTAGTGGAAGGAGAGAAACCACTCCCAGAGTTATCTCTGACCCTTCACATGCTTGCTGTACCACAGTCGCCCCCTCCCCGACACCCTCCAGCACAAATGGATAAATAAACGCAACTTTAAACTTTCAAAGCTATTCAACATAAGATTTAGTTGGCTTCCTCCCCCCCCATATTTATTTTTATTTTATGCCTATGAGTGTTCTGCCTCCATGTTTATCTGTGTATCACATGTAGGCTTTGGAAGCCAGAGGGGGCGTCAGATCCCCTGGAAGTGAAGTTACTGTTGTGAGCCACCCTATGGGTTCGGGGATCTGAACCCAGGTCTCAGCAAGACCAGCAAGGGTTTGTAACTGCGGAGCCATCCCTCCAGCCCCTATTTAATGATAAACTCAACAGAATGTGTGGGAATAAGGGGATCAAACCTTATACTGAATGCTGAGTATGTGTTCTCTCCTTGAGCCGCATCCCCAGCCATCACTGTCATTAAATAATAACAATAACAATAGTAATAATCAAACCCTTAGTGGATTTTTGTTCAGGAATTGTGTCGCTTTCTCACATTCATGCAAATTTTACTGCCACCCAAGAGAGCATGCTGCCATTTTTATGACACACGCAAGTGTTACCCTTGTCTAAGATTAGCCGTCAGAGGAGGCAGAAAACCTGAAACCTGAGCTTTCGGCTCCATTGATCTTCCTGGATGACCTTGGGTAGGTCATTTCAACCCTCCACTTTGGTTTCCTTATCTCTAGACAGACAGTGCTTTCCTTCAGTAGTCTGATGTCATAGGGATGTGGTCAAGCTCCCGAGAGATGAACCGCCCGCCCTTCATCCGATCAAGGAACATCTTTCTCTAGCTCTTCAGGGAGCACTCCCCGGAAAGTCTAGCTGCCCGGGCGGGCCAATTAGATATTCCTGCTTCCACTGCCTCACCACGCAGGGAACTCTGACTGAAGGTGAGGCTCCTGCCGCATAGACACTCACCAGGTGCCATTTGTTAATCAGATTCCTTTATAAACCTGTCATGGGTGTAACTCTGCTAAAATGGGATCTTGACAGGGTTTTATTTTTTAGATTTTATTTTTAATTAAAATGTAATTATACCATTTCCTCCACTCCTTCTCCTCCTTCCCACCCTTTCCATGACCCTCCTCTCAAATGCATGGCCTCTTTTTCTCTAATTATTGTTATCATAGCTACATAAAAATATACTAGACAGTGAAGGTGGAAAACCCAGTGTGAAGCTCCATAGCGTCAGAATGCCTGTTCTAACTATGTAGAAGTTCATTGAGATGTGTAGACTTTGTTAATTTTGATGCATGGTATTTATTTTATCTGCACATGTTTAATAAGTATAAAATTAAAATAAATACGAAATTAGTCACATATATACATATAAAAATGAATAAATATATAATTATAACATGCTGAGCCCATTAGTATTGCCTGTATGTATATGCTTTTAGGGCTGATATTAATAATAATAATAAATAATAATAATAATAATAGAACCCTTAGTGGATTTTTGTTCAGGAATTGTGTCGATTTCTCACAGTCAAGCAAATTTTACTGCCACCCAAGTGGCAATAAAACTTGGATTGTAAGATCCAGAGTTTTCTTAATAAAACTTGGGGCTGGATTACTTCAGAGCACTGGCTTTCTTTCAGAAGACTGGGTTTGGTTCCCAGCACCCACATGATGGCTCACAACCATCTGTAATTCCAGTTCCAGGGAATGTGACACCTGCTCCTGGCTTCTTCAGGCACCAGACATGCTTGTAGTGCACACACATGCATGCAGGCAGAACACTCACATACGTAGAATAAAAGTAAATAAATCTTTAAAGCAAAGACCTGAAGAGCATCTAAAAACATTGGTTATTTGGTGAGGCCTAAGAACTATCATTCGTGTTTGGAAAAGAGTGGTGCCCACAGAGAGCATCAGATTGCTGATGTTGTAAATATGCTGTAGTTCCCAGCTTCAGACACAGGTCACAGACCAAGTTCTAGCGTCAAATGTAAACCAAGCTTCCAGAGCAAAGCCTTAGCAAAACACAAGGTCAGAGTGGTGGGCAGCTTAAGAGGTGCAAAGGCTGTAAGTTTCAGGGATACCTATACTATTGACCCTGTAGTGTGTGTGTGTGTGTGTGTGTGTGTGTGTGTGTGTGTGTGTGTGAATGTGTACCTGCGTGTGTTTAATACATAGAATGAGAATAAATTTTTCATTTCTTTTATGTTGATGATGAACTAGTTTTTGTCTGCACTCTCTTCCTCCCTCCCTCTCCTCCTTCCTACCTTTCATCTTTGCCTTGAGAACAAGAGGCCTGTGAGCACCTTACCAAGAGTTTCGAAAATTGAGAAGTGAATTTCAGCTCAACCCATGCTAACTTTTTGAGATAGGAGCCAGAAACTTGAAGGTGGTGGCCTGAATTGTGTCTGTTATAACTTCCTGTCCAATGGACTCTGTTTTTCTCTCTGGGGTCTTTGTGACATGTGCAATCTCTTCCTATTTGAAGCTTCCTCTGACTTCTCTTTTCCCTTCAAACGTACGGAGGTGAGGGAGATTCCTTTATGATTCCAGGGCCTGCCTCTGCGTTCTCTCCACTCTGTTACTAGATAGCACAGGTGAGGAACTCCAGAGCCTTGTGAAGAGCTGCCAGAAGGAAAGGGGTGGGCTCTGGGGCCCTGCAGTGGGGAAGCCAGAGGGAAGCCTGGGTCTGTGAGCTCTGCCAAGCACGATTAGCTATGAAGACCCACCTCCTTGCAACCGCAGTACCTGAGAGCCTTCCCCACACTTCAGTTTGGAGGGAGAAATGCCTTTTACAAAAGGAAAATTCATGTCCATTTTAGACAAAGAGGGGGAGATGGCTCCTTTGTGTGTACTGATGTTAAAACGCCCAAGTCTGGTCACCTCCTTGGGTTTTGCACCTCTTTTTTTTTTTTTTTTAATGAAACTTCCAAGCATGTAGAGTTAAGAATGCTAGCACACGGAAAAAAACAAACAAACAAACAAACAAGCGAACAAATAAAATAATGCTGACATCAGGACCGCAGAGACCGCTCAGTGGGTAAAGGAGCTTGCTGCTGACGCTGAGGACCTGGGTTCAACCACTGGATCCACATGGCTGAAGGAGAGCCAATTCACACAAGTTGTCCCCTGACCTCCACACGTGCAGTCACATGCCCACACACGTGCACACAAACAAAACAAGTAAATGTTAAAAAAAAAAAAAGAAAAAGATTAACATCAGTTAATAACTTTCCCCGGGGATGTCTTTCATCAGTTTATTTACAGGCTCTAGGTACATAAGAGGAGATAAGGTTTTTCCAATGACTGCTTATTGTTCCTCAACAGCTTTCAGTTAAAATAGCTTACACCAATGTGATGTGTTTGGCAGTGGTCTTCTAGTCCCCTCAAAGTATACTATCCTGAATGTCATCTGAACACAAAAGGCAAATGTATATCTAAAATACAGTCGTGAGTAAAGGCATGTGCTTAGCTGTATAACTGCCCCCTCAGCTGCCACTCACTTTTAAATTCAGCAAACATCTTCTTGTAGGACACACCCTCTCCTGATCTGTTGTCTGTGTGGGGAAGGAAGATGTCATTATTTTATTGTTATTTATAGCACAAACAAGCTTGCTCTTACTTCCGAAGTAATGAGAGCTGGCCCTGGTTACTTTGAGGTCACTGACATTGGCGTCTACCTGTGCTTAGAAAGGAAGAGCCCAGGATTGGTGTGCATGTGTTTTATGGGGTAATCATGTGTTTTCCTTTTGGCTTTTCTCTCTGACTGCAGCAGCGTGCAGGGTCGAGGACAGCCGGCCCCCCATGTCAGTGGTCTAGGATGGCCAGTGAGGGCGCCAGCATCCCAAGTCCTGTGGTGCGCCAGATTGACAAGCAGTTTCTGATCTGCAGTATATGCCTGGAACGGTATAAGAACCCCAAGGTCCTGCCCTGTCTGCACACTTTCTGCGAGAGGTAAGCTGCTTTTGAGCTCCCACACTCACCTGCTCAGGCTCTTTCCCAGGATTCCACTGCTACCCAAGGGGGACAATGCCTGACTTGTGCTCCTAACAGACATCTAGGAACCCAGTCAGGAACCGCCAGTGACTTACTTCGTTTCAAACAATTACAAGCCTGAGAAAGCATCCAGGAACGGACTGGCTCACCTCCAAAAGACAGAGCTAAAGCAAACACACTTCTTATTTGTCTTTCTTGAAAGAGTGTTTCAGTTGCTATTTCATTTTAAAGATTCTGTTTGTTTATTTATTTATTTAATTTTGAGTCAGGCTTTCACTATGTAGACCAGGATGACCTTGAGCTCACAGAGAATTGCCTGATCTGCTTCCCAAGTGCTGGGATTAAAGGTGTGTACCACTACACTTGGCTAGGATTTTATTTTTATTTATGTATATGTGTCTGTATATGTATGTCTGTGTGTGTCTGTTTGTCTGTCTGTGGGCAGAGGCCAGAAAAGGGTGTCAGATACCCTGGAGCTGGAGTTACAGGTGGTTGTGAGCCGCTGGCTGGATGTGGGTGCTAGGAACCACACTCCAACCCTATGTAAGAGCAGCTAGCACTCTTAGACACAGAACCACTTCTCCAGTCCTTTACATACACTTTTATACTCTGTGGCTTGACTTACTATGTTTAAAAAAAGCCCATAAGGATAAGAAGTTTGTTTTACGACCTGCTTGGTGGCCCAAGCCTGTAATTACAGTACTTGGGAGGCTGAGTTAGTAGAATCTTGAGTTTGAAGATAGTCTGGGCTATTGAGATCTTGTCTTTAAAAAACAAAACAAAAAACAGAATCGGGAGTGGTGGCGCACGCCTTTAATCCCAGTACTTGGGAGGCAGAGGCAAGTGGATCTCTGTGAGTTCAAATGTCTACATAGCCTATGTAAAAAGATCCTGTCTCAAAAACAAGCAAACAAAAAACCAAAACAACAACAACAGAAACAAAAACAGGAAGAGAAGTTGTTAGCATGGAGTTTACTTGTGACTTAATTTAAGTGTATCCTTAGCAAGGCTTTATAAATACTGTTCTTAAAAATGAATAAACACTCTAGCTATGTTTGAACATATGTTGTTAAATACATTTCTGTTACTTAATAGATGTAATTAAAATAGTATACTTCCTATTTCTAGATTATGAACTCAGTGCTTTCAATGATTTCAAATAGATGCTGATTTTATTTACCATCCAATTCAAAACACATTTATTATTTGACTGGGGATTTAAAAAAAAAAAGAGTTGATTTACTCTGAAGGGTCCTGCTGCAGCAGAAAGACTACTTTGTGGCTAGAGTTTTCCTGCCTGGCCCACAGTCAGGATGAATCTCTTTCACCTGCCAGTCCCACAGCCGCTCAGACCCAACCAAGTAAACACAGAGGCTTATATTGCTTACAAACTGTATGGCCGTGGCAGGCTTCTTGCTAACTGTCTTTATATCTTATATCAATCCATTTCTATAAATCTATACCTTGCCACATGGCTCGTGGCTTACCGGCATCTTCACATGCTGCTTGTCCTGGTGGCGGCTGGCAGCTGGCAGAGACTCCCTCTGCCTTCCTGTTCTTTTTATTCTCTCTGTTAATCCCGCCTACACTTCCTGCCTAGCCACAGGCCAATCAGTATTTTATTAACAACACATTTGCCATACAGAACATCCCACAGCACTACTTCCTCGATGGCGGTGATGGGTAGAGGGAAGGTACATGTGCCTCTCGATAGACGCTGTGGGGTTTTCCTTTCATTTCGAATTATATAGTGGGTTGTTTTGTTTTAGTGATGGTACATATCTCGCACCTCTGCTTTTCATTTTATTCATATAGAGGCATTATTTATCCAAGTGCTTTGTAATTCATATCTTCTAATAATTAGTGATCATCCCATCCCCCACCCCAACACGACTGGGCATGGCCAAACGCAAAGCCCAGAGGACTGCCACTCTGTCCCTGGGTGCAGATGGTGACACCATTACTCTATTTGCAGCAGTCACCATAGCCTGGCACTTACACAGTATGTGCCGGCTGGGAGTCACTCAGTCCATGCTCAACAGAACTGCCTCATTCCTGTGTTTTTAGCACCCTCTCAGGGGCTTTTTTGATTCTTCTTTCTTAACTCATTGGAGTGGCTGCTTTGACAGTGCTCAGCAGCTTTCCTTAGAAGGTTTAGCTTTTATAGAGAGAAGTTGTACGGCTGGTCACTTAACCCAGTGTCTTCTAAAACACCATCAACAAGGCTTAGAAGGAGAACAAAACTGAACATCTTCTGTCCAGTTATGAACTCCCAACCATTCCAATTAATATATTAAACCAAGGACAGAGTTGGAGAGATGGCTCAAAGATTAAGAACACTGGCTGCTTTTCCTAGAGGTCCTGAGTTCAATTCCCAGCAACCGCATGGTGGCTCACAACCATCTATAATGAGATCTGGTGCCCTCTTCTGGTGTCCAAGAGGGCACCAGGCAGGAGATTGTATATATAATGAATAAATAAAGATTTATTTAAAAAATAAATAAACCAGGGACAAGTGCTGGATCTCCAAACTCCGCAGGAAGCCATGGTAGTAGAGCATTTGCCTCACCAGGGAAGGCTTCCCTGCAGGAGTGGTTGCTAAGCAGAAACCCCCAAGAATCAGTGAAAGTTAGTTAAGAGAAGTGAATGAGAGAAGAGAATGTCAGAGATATGCAGAAGCGTCTTCGTAAGGGACTAGGAGATGGGGAGAATTTAAACCCCCTGTGGCTGTATTCTTCAAATGAAGAGACCAAGAACACTCCAGGGCTAGATCATAATGTGAGAAACCCATGGTCGCACGTGTGGAATCCTATCTTGCATGGAAAGAACAGCGGTAGACCTAGTGGACTTTGATCTCAGCTGGGAGGAGACAGAGATTTGCATGGTTTGTTTCTCATTTTAACAAGGTCACTCTGACTGCAATATGGAGACGGCTTACAGAGATTAGCATAGGTGCCATGTGTAAAGCCCTTGCCCAAGTCTAAAAAAGAATGTAGAATAGATATTCAGAGAAATGGAGAATTGGGGAAGGTTTTTAGGGATTGACAGACTCTAATGATGGGGTGGGTGAAAGAAATGAAGGACAGGAGGGGAGTTGCTATTTAATGAATGACTCCTAGTCTCTGTTCTGCTTAGATGAGTGGATGGAGGTACCATTCATCAAGATAGGATGAGGACATGGTTTGAGGAAGAATGTTGGTTTGGTTTGTTGCCTGTTAGGTTTTATGACCCCTGAGACATCTAAAAAGTGTCAAAAAGTAGAAGACATAGGGCTTGGAGAGGGTATCTGTCATGGCGCTGGTGTGTGGGTTCATGAGTGTCCATTGAATGAAGACTCAGAGGTACCTTACGAATGAATCTAGGGCCTGAAGAGACAGCTCAGTGATTCTTCCAGAGGACCTGGGTTCAATTTCTAGCACCCACATGGCTGCTCACAACTGTCTGTAACTCCAGATCTAGGGTACTAAAACACCAATGTACATAAAATAAATATATATATAAAAAAAGAATGAAGCTAGCCTTTCATGGCTGCAGGGGGATCCAGCCTCTAAGGACTGAAGCCTTTCCCTTCACCCAGGGCATTTTTATTTTTCTCCATATTTACACTTTAGTCAGTTGATTTCCATATGTTCAATACAACCTGAAAGAAACTTCCAAAAATACAATGCCAAGTACAAATTTCTAGATTCATCAGGTTCCACAGTTTTCTGGGTTCCCTGAATCAAGTTTTGCATAGGCTTTGTATCCTTGGGAGACTCTCAGACAGGATTCACATAGGGCAACAAGAGAAGCAAAGGGTAACTGAGAGACTGCTAGCACTCTGGAGCCAGAGCAGGTGCAGCCCAGCGGGGATCCCCCCCCCCCCCGCAGGTATCTGTCTGTTATACTCATAGTGGCGTAAGATCCCAGAGGAAGAAGAGGTTTCAGGATGGAGCCGTGAGTAACACCAAGCTTTGGTAACTCAGAAAACATAGAACAGACAGGAGGAACAGACGCCATAAAGACACAGGAAGATGATCCAGCAAAAAGGGAAGTGGAGGCAAAGTCAAGCTTGCTGAGGGCCGGTTGTCTAGTAAAATATGATTGCAAAGGCCTCTTGGCCTCAAGTATCCTTTTTGACTTTAGCAGCTCTGTTTCATCTCTTGCAGAGACTTAGTCCAAATGACCTCTGAGACTCTCACCAGCTAACCCTACTTGGTGTTACTTTCTTCATCTGCAAAATAAGAGGCCACATTGGTGGGTCTCAAACTCTGGCTAAGCAACTGGGAAGCAGTGTACAGAATAATTTTGGGTTTGTTTCTGCAGTGCTTGAATGAGACCTATGCATGCTGGGTAAACACTTAGCCACTGAGTTGCAAGCCCAGCTCCAACTCTAGTTATTTAAAGGTTAAATTATGATATCAAACTGCCTGGGCTTGGATTCCCACTCTAACCCTGACCTGCTAAAGAAAGCTAGGCGGGGTCCTTAGCCCCTCTCTCTACCCAAGTCCCTTCATTGTCCAAAGGAATCATCATGGTGCCTCCTCTATAGGTTCGGGGGAAATATTTCAAATGTAGTTTGTATTGTTAATACATTTCTTTCTTAACTAACTGGATGAAATTGGTGCTTCTTGAGGAGAAGCGAGAGATGTGGTCACTTAGTCTGGGTGTCTCATCCTTGGTTCAACCGAATATTTCCAGCCAGACTTTTATATATATATATAATTATCATTTTGTGTCAAATGAATTTCAATGTTAACAAACACATCTGACATTTTCCCGCCAATTGCAAAAATCTACACATTTGTGAGCTCAATGCTTACAGAACAAGGTTTTCCAACCTTTACTATGTATGTGAGTCACATGGGCATCTGACCCGGTAGGTCTACCAAGTTCCTTGGTAGGTCAAGGTCGCTTGGTCTTGAACCAACCACACTGTGATGCTACAGAAGTCTGTGACATTTTCTTTCCTCAAGCACAGTCATTTGTCTGGTCAGTGTATAGAGCCGATGTGAGGACAGGTTAGTTCTTGGTCTCTGAAGCGTGATTTCTCTGGTACAGGACACCGCAAAGTAGGTTTCTGCGAAGTGGCCCATTGTCAGCCATTGTTGATGAGAATGTGGATGGTCCCTGCAGAAGCGGTGGGTCTGTGCTGACTGCCCCCCCTCATGTGTGCTCCCCAACAGGTGCCTGCAGAACTACATTCCAGCCCACAGCTTAACCCTCTCCTGCCCGGTGTGTCGCCAGACCTCCATCCTGCCTGAGAAAGGGGTGGCTGCACTGCAGAACAACTTCTTTATCACAAACCTCATGGACGTGCTGCAGCGAACGCCCGGCAGCAATGGCGAGGACTCTTCCATCCTGGAGACGGTCACCGCTGTGGCTGCAGGAAAGCCGCTTTCGTGCCCAAACCACGATGGGAATGTAAGTGAGGCAGACAGCAGGCTGCCCGGGCAGGGGACACGGTGGCTGTGGCCTTGGGTAGGCTTCGGGTACATACCTCAGAGATTCTTCATTAAAGCAAAGATTATTAATAACATATTAATAATAGTCTGAGAAATGACTAATTAAAAACAAGTTTTTGACCACCCTCAACCTCTTTTTCCTACTCACTTTCTCTAACCAGAGTTACTTATAGCATAAAATCTGTCTTCATCATCTCTACTTGGAATATACTGTTGTGGTCCTCGGGAGAGAGAGTCAGTTGCTGCTTGCAAGCTAGGCATACTCTGACATCACATGCAAGTCAAAAATCACGGATACGGATTTAATAGCAGACAAGCTCTACAAATGGAAAGTGACTGCTAAAATGCTAATTAATTAGAGTTCATTTTTCTTGGAGAAGAGTTTTTCTCATGTCTCAGATCCTACTCCTTAGGAAGGAAGAACTGAAGTTCTGTCAATCCCCGATAAAGACTACAGATTGTGAGTTGCAAACATACTTCCTGCTTCCAGCAAGCAGAATAACTGTTCTAGATGCAAATGGACCTACAAGACTCATCAAATGACTGACTCACAGTAGCTCTGTGCCTGGAAGCACAGGTTTGTGAGTCAGCCTGGCTGATTCAAACCCTGCCTTTAAACACATGTCCTGCCTCCTCAGCTTTAGCGAGTTTATTAAACTCTCGCTCCCTTTTCTGTGTAAAGGAAGTCATAATGGTATTTACGAAATAGAATTATTTGAAATTGGGAAATGAAATGTCTAGATGATGTAAAGCGCATAGTAAGTTCTCAGTAAAGATTAGCTGTTAAAGTTATTTCTTGATGCAGGTGTGATGTGCATACCTATAATCCTAGCACTCGAGAAGCTGAGAGAGAAGGATGATGAGTCTGAGACCAGCCTCGGCAATGCAGAGAGACTCTCTAAAAATACATACATATTTCTTAGAGGCTGGACGTGTAGCTCAGTGGTAGATTGCATGCCTTGTATCTTAGTTAATTTCCTATTGCTGTGATAAAACACTATGACCAAGGCAGCCTATAAAAGAAAGCATTTAATTTGGGGCTTGGGTTTCAAAGTGTTAGAGTCCATGACTGTTATGTCAGGGAGCATGGCAGCAGACAGGCAGGCATGATGCTGGAGCAGTAGCTAAGAGCTCGTATCTTTAGACACAACCATAACTGTGAGGTAGATAGAGAGACAGGGAGTCTTATGAATCTTTTTGTTTTGTTTTGTTTTTTGAGACAGGGTTTTACTGTGTAGCCTTGGCTGTCCTGGAATTTTCTCTGTAGACAAGGCTGACCTTAAACTCACAGAGATCCACCTACCTCTGCATCCCGAGTACTGGGATTAAAGGTGTATGCCACCACTGCCTGGCTCACAGGAATCTTGAAACCTCAGAGCCTGCTCCCAATGACACACCTCCTTTAACAAGGCCAAATCTCTTAATCCTTCCCAAACAGTTCCACCAGCTGGGGACCAAGCATTCAAATACATGAGCCTATGGGGGCCATTCTCATTCTAAACATTACACCTAGCATGTGAAAGTCTCTGGATTCAATTCCTGGCACTGCTCGCTGTATTTGATGATGATGATGATGATGATGATGATGGTGGTGGTGGTGGTGGTGGTGATTTGGTGTTAGGAATCAAACCCAGGGCTTTCTGAATGCTCATGCCCTATCACTGAACTATACCTCCATCCCTAATATTATATTCATTCTAAGCAATGGCTTTATTCACTTTTTCCCTTATACTGGCCACTTAAGAAACATTTGAAGCTACTTGTAATATAAACCCCACCCCCAGTGTATTATAAACCACCAGTAAAGCAAGTGGTTGTTAGAGCCAAGCATTCTTCATCAGCCATTGACTGCTTCTCACACTGCACTCCGCCCGCTCTGCTTCAGCCGGCCTGGCCTCCTTAACCTCCTCAGTGGCGTTTCTGCCTTCAGCTGGCTGTTCCATTCCTTCCTCCTGCAGTGTTCCATGCCTTCTCTCCTGTGGCTTGTTTGCCCTTCACCTTCATTCTCTGTTTCCTTCCCAGAAATTCTTCTCTAGCTACGCTCTCTGAGGTAAGCCACCCCTTTTTTGAAACAGGGTCTCACTATGCACTCCTTACTGGTCTAGAACTGTCTATGTAGACCAGACTGGCCTTGAACTCATGGAGCTATGCCTGCCTCTGCCTTCTGAGTACTGGAAATAAAGGCATGTGCCATCATGTCCAGCCACCTCTTAATAGCAATTTACCTTCATCATGTCACTTCCCATTCTGCCCCATGGCAATCATAATGTCGTCTGTGGGCTGTTTGCTCATTGGTCTTGGAGCTCTCCCTCTAATGAGTTCAAGTGGGCAGAGACCTTAGCGCCGAGAATTGCATCTTCAGCAGATTGCTGCACAGATTTGCCAGACACCTGCACTCTGCTTCTCAACGCAGTCTGCAAGGCAGGTGAAAGTGACCCTTATCCATAGACAGAGAGTCTCAGGCTTGGACAGGTTAAGCACCAGTTTGACTGACACATTGTTGAAGCTAGACCTACCATAAATATCATCCTGAGCTTTATAATAGCTTCAAACACAAGACACCGTGCCTTGCACATCTGTAACTATTTAATTAGTAGTACACCAGGCTAGTAATAACACCAATGTATAACATATACACTATAATCCAAGGGAGACCCTTGTGTATGTTTTACCAAAACAAGCTGGAAAGTTTCCTCCTAAAGCAGGTTAAATGTTACTTTTCTGGCCCCTTTCCTTATTGGCTCAGAGTGAATACTGAGGCTCTCTGCCTGGACTCCCATCCTAAGTGCTACATCTAGGAAAACGTTTCCGTCAGGTACGAGTTCCTGTAAAGTTTAGTTCAGTCATGGGGCTCCCTGCAGACCCTGCTTGATAGGGAAGGAAGTCTTAGAAACACTAGGAGTCCAACTGTAGGCACCAGCCTAGATTCGAACCCGTGGTTGTGTAGAATGTCAAATAAATGGCACTTGGGAGGATAACATGGTAATCAATGCAAAGGTGTGGTGGTGTTCAGGAATGGTAGGCAGCTGGGGCACCTGGAGCATGAAGTCTGGAGGTGAGGCCAGAATACAGGTGGGCAGGAGACTTGCAGGGAGGAACAGAAAAGTAGCTCGGGAGAGATTGTGACACACTGTGATACCATCAAGAAAGCACTTGACCTAAATTCCAAAAACAGCATGGAACATTAAACCTTCGAAATAAGAGGTGAACAGTTTACTGTCTGAATGGTGGACAGAGCAGTGAGACGGAGGCTGGGCATCGGGCTTGCATTTACTGAGATGCCCAACTAATGTCAGTTAGTTGCAGGACTGGAGAGTATCACTGAGCCCAGAGCAGAAGACATAATTCAGAGGAAAGAGGATGTTCATGTGAGAATCTGCCTGCCTTGGACATTCGTGCAAGAATCTGCCTCCCTCACATAAAAACCTGTGTGTTTTAAGAAGACAATCTGTTGAGCAAAGCTGAGATTGGGGGAACTTGAGCCACTGAAATTGACCGTATAACTAGGCCACGACAAAACGTCAGTGTATTTAGCTCCCGCCCAGTATACTAAAGTTAAATTGGCAATTGTTCATGGAAAAAACACACAATGTCTTTTTGAAGCTCACTACTATTTAATACATAAAGTGAAGTCAAAACAAGACTACATAAAATACAGAATTGGGGGCTGGAGAGATAGCTCAGCAGTTAAGAGCACTGGCCGTTCTTCCAGAGGACCCAAGTTCAATTCCCAGCAACCACACAATAGCTCACAGATGTCTGTAACTCCAGTTCCAGGGTATCTGACACCTTCATGCAGGTAAAACACCAATGCACATTTAAAACAAAAACAAACAAACAAACAAAAAACCCATACAGAAGTGAATATTTTACCATCTCATGTACGGGGTAAATAACTCCATATATTTTTTTAATAGGAGATTTTTGTAGGTTAAATAAGTATTTATTTTATTTGAGAAGAATGCAACTTAGGAAGTTGGAAGTCAGGTATGTGGCCTAAGCTGAAGCAGGAGAATTAGTGTGAGTTCAAAGACAGCCTGGCCTATATGAGACCCAGTTTCAAAAACAAACATGCACAAAAACTCAAGAAGCTAAGAAAAGAACAACAAAATAAATTATGAAACATGAAAGAAAATAGTGTATGCGATTCGTAGTATACTCCTGAGCAGTGAAAGACAAAAGCTGCTCAGCTAATTTGTGGCTCATTTATATTCCTGATACCAAAATCTAGGGAAGACAGAAAAATGAAAGCTATTAATAATTTAACTTATAATACTAACCACAAAATTCTTAATGAAAATGCCTCAGAGAGTTCTTTATATGTAAGAATACTGACAAGGAAAATATGATTATCTCAAAAGAAATTGAGCAAAGAACTTAGAAAATCCACAGGGAAAGTATAAATGACTAAAAAAAAAAATCGCATTAGGGAGGTTAGGCTTCACAAAAAAATAATTACCTCTATTCTATTTTCTTTTAAAAGACGATAACCAGGGACTGGAGAGATGGCTCATCAGTTACAGGCACTTGCTGCACAGGTCTACGACCTGAGTTCAAACTCTGCACCCACAGAAGGTGGAAGGAGAGAACAATGCCACAGAGTGGTCCTCTGACCTTAGGTCTTGTGGAGAAAAGAGTAAATTGTTCTTCAGAAAAGTGTAGTCAGTTGTGCCCAAATATAACAGGTGTTTCAGATAGCCTCTCATCTTTTAATTCAGCAATTCCACTAACAGAATTATTTCTAAGGAAATCATGGATAAGATGATGATTCTATATTCTAATCTATTCTATAAGTATTCTATATTAAATATTGACTTTCTATATTATAGTAAATATTAGAAATAATATAAATTTACAAATTAGACACCTGCTGAGGTTATTATCAGCCCATATAACTGATTGATGTCTGGCTATTAAAACTGATTGATTGATTTGATTGATAGATTGATTGATGGATGGGTACTAAGGATTTTCAGCCAGGTCTGAGCACAGGCTTTATCAAATCCTCACTCACAGCCCCAAATTGATGTCTTTGAAACAAATGACATATAACTGTTGGTATATGTGAATATATTTATGTTTAGAGTTCTGGCTTTTCTCTGTGAGACCACAGTGTATACAGTGTGCACAGTATACAGTATATGCGGTGTGTACAGTATATACAGTGTATACAGTATAGAAAGAAGAATGACATTTTGTTCAGAAGGGACAGAGTTGCAGAGAGAATGGAAAAGTCTGCTGTGTTCTACTGTGCTGTCAGCCCAGTGTCTTCAGGAGCCAAGAAATGGCGATGGGCCAGAGAGATGAAAAGACCAGGACTTGGAGGAAGGACGCTGGATGCAATTATTGGGAACTTGATCCTGACCTCAGTCTGAGGCTCTATTAAAGACCATTAAACATTGGCACACCTATGTACAATTTACATTGAATTCATCTCAAACCAGCAGGGGATGTGAGAGGGTTGATTCAAAACAGAGGAGACTGAGATAGAAGGAGGCTGTGGGAGTCCGTCTGCTGGACCAGTCCACTGAAGGCTCTGTTCCAGCAGGAATGAGGTTGGAGAACTACATCAAAGGAATTGATTGGCACCAGGCTGGTGTTGCCAGGTGACCGCAGGGCTAAGATTTTGGCAAGGATGTAATGGTGCCCTCCTCTGAGGTGATTAACTCTAAAATCACTATGCACCAGGAATGGTAGTGTTGCCTATAAATCTAGCACTTGGGAAGTTCAGATAGGAGGATCACAAGTTCACAAGTTCGAAGCCAACCTGGACTATGAAGCAAGACCCCCATCTCAAAATAATGGGGTAATGGGTGGAGCATGTCACCCACTCATAGGGCCCTGACTTCAAACCACAGCATGAAAAAAAAGTGAATAAAATTACAACTACAGGACTTAGGGTGTAGCTTGTGGTTGAGCATTTGCAAGGCCCTGGGTCCCCTCCCCAGAACCTCAGAAATAAGTAAATAAAGAGCAAAACACTGAATTTCTATAAAATGACACTATCTTTCTTAGGAAAAACTAAGGAAGGAGGGGTCTCTGGCTACTGTCTGGTGGACAAATTAGAAAAGAATTTCCAGGTTAGTGACACATGTCTTTAACCACAGCACTGGGGAGGATCTCTGTGAGTCTGAGTTTGAAGCCAGTTGGGTCTGTATAGTGAGACCCTGACTTACAGAAGAATAGAAAGGAATTCCTGAAGATGCTTTTCTGAGCCCACTTCAGCACCAGAGACCATTGGATGCTAGATGCCCTGCTAATTCCAGCACTCCAGAACCATTAATGATTCTTCAGGTTAAAGTCCCCCCTCCCCTCCTTTCTACCAAATGCAGTTCATCCCGTCACATCAAAGGCTAAATCTGTCTAAAGGCTCTGACCCTCCTTGAGGTGAACGAAGAAGTTGAAAGTATGTTCTGAGCACTTCCTCCATGCAGAATCACTGTGAGTCTTCAGGATCATAAAATTTATGAACCAGCGAGAGGCCGTGGGGAATTAGCAGCACATATCTTAGTATCTTACACTCTGTAGTCTGGTCATAGACTGTAGTAGGAGTTGATGGCTATGCTTTGAAACGGAAATGCTCATTGCATATGCAAGCCAAACTCAGTATCCCAGATAAACTGCTGCAGTTAATTGCCATGGGTAAATCTTTAAAAGCCGGTCGACCGTATGAAGGTTAATAAAATCAGGTGATTAACAGCAAAGTGGGGTGCTGCCACGCTGATTAGCACCAGTGGATGAAGGCCTGTCACATGCTGAAATGCTGTGTGCTCTGCTCATTAAACCACCGGGACCACACTGCCAAGTCCTAAAGGAAACAGAATGACAGCCAATGATCTAAGAGGCTCTTTGCTCTTAAAGCCAACACTTGAGCTCATGCCCTGTGATCCTGGGTAGACACATGACCAGGGAGCCCTGTCAGTGTTCAGTGAGGCTCCATCCCACAGCTAACAAGGATGTTGACAGGAAGGGGAATTCAGGGTGAGACTGCCCTACCACTAACAAGGGTGTCGTCCCCTCCCCCATCAACTGTCAGGATCCCCACAAAGGCCTCCAGATTGGCCACAGGCCTGCAGCATCCTTTTCCCCCCAGGAATGCCCGTGGCCCTGCCAGCTCCTCTGCTGATGGACACAGACGGTGACCACCTGTCAACACCAATAAGCTCACCCTGGCCTCTGGCTGCCCTCCCACCCCTGGGGACAGTGGCATCATCTCTCTAGAGATGGATGAGCTCAGCAGAGGGGCACACAGTCACCCCACAATTAGTGACGAACTCAACAAGCCTCAGCTGTGAAAGCCTAGAACGAGCATTTAAGAACCACTAGCTTTTGGCACTTCAAAGAAAAAATGATTCCAGAGCTCTTTCTCCCAGGACACACTCGGGGTATTGAGCCTCAGACAATGAACAGTTGCTGCTGTCAACTCTGAGGTGCAGTCAGCGTTGTTTTTTCTTTTCTTCTAAGGTAAAAACCACATAACATCAAATTCAGTATTTCAAACACTTAAAAGTATATAGTTCGTGGGTTTTATATTCATAAAATTGTGCAGATATCACCACTGTCCGGTTCCAGAAGATTTTCATCACCCCCACACAGCAACTCCACATCTATAAACAACCATTTTGGCCTGATGATGTCACATGTCCAGGTCATGATTTTCATATGTGACTCTCCCTGCAATCTTGGGTTAAATCCTACCATCCTTTTGATGTGTGGCTGGGTGTTGTTAGTTCATTGCACAGGATTTTTTACCCAAATATACAAGGGATATCAGTCTGTTATTGTTTTGCAATACCCTTGGCCCAGTGAATTAGGAAATGCTGCACAAACACATACACGCACACACACACACATACACACACACACACACACACACACACACACACACACACACACACGACTCACTTTTTTTAAATTTTTTTGGAGACAGGGTCTCACTATATCACCTTGCCCTAGAACTCTACTACTGACTCTGTAGACCAGGCAAGCCTTACACTCACAATGATCCACCTGCCTCTGCCTCCCATGTGTTGGGATTAAAGGTGTTCACCACCACAACCTGTTCCTCTTATGCTTTTTAGAAGTATTTGGGAAGGATTGGAATAATTTTTTTCTAATAATTTATCATTTTTTTATTTTATGTGAATTGGTGTTTTGGTCATGTGAGGGTGTCAGATTTCTCAAAACTGGAGTTACAGACAGTTATGAGCTGCCCTGTGGGTGTCGGGAATTGAACCCAGGTCCTCTGGAAGAGCAGCCAGTGCTCTTAACTATGGAGCCATCTCTCCAGTCCCATGAAATAATTTCTTATCTAAAATGCTTGGTAGATTCTGCCAGTGAAGCGTTGGATCCTAGGCCTTTCTTTGCTGCCAGTTTTCTGACTATAACTTTGTTCAGACTTGTATTTCTCCTATGCATCTGTTTTGGTAGTTTGGGTGTTTCTAGAAATCTGTCCATGCCATCTAGGCTATTCAACCTGCTGGCTTATAACTACCTATAGTGGCATTATAATTCATTATAATTCTTTATGTTTCCAAGATATCAGCAACAAAATCTACCTGCTTTCCCTCCTGATTTTAGTACTTTGAGGCTTCTTCCTCTCTTGGCCAATCTAAATAAAGGTTTTATTCTTCAATTTATATAATTTCCTTCTTATCAGTTACACACTTCTCTCTGTGACAATGGCAATTGCCTTAGACTGTTATGTCTGATGCTAAATTAGTCGCCCAGATCCTTTTCGGTTGTAGTTCACAGAAAACTTCTTTTTCTACACCTTTAGGTTAAACATTCAGTTTGTTTCTTTGGACATTTATTTATTTATTTGATGTGGGGTTGGATTTGGTGTCTTACGCATTTTGGGTAAGAGCTCTATCATTGAGCTATGTCCCCAAACCTTTTCATTGTTGTTTTTGCTTTTTAAAGATGTCTTTTATCATTTTTAAGTGTGTGTGTCTGTGTGTGTGTGTCTGTGTCTGTGTCTGTGTGTGTGTGTGTGTGTGTGTGTGTGTGTGTGTGTCTGTGTCTGTGTCTGTGTGTGGGTGTGTGCAGTGCCCTGTGAGTCCAGAGACACCAGATTCTCTTGAGCTAGAGTTACAGGCTGTTGTGCACAGTCCTGAGACTTTGATAGTTTGAGGCATAGTCTCCCTATTTAGCCAAGGCTGGCCTTGAACTTGCAACCCTCCCACCTTTACCTCCCAAGTATTGGGACTGCAGGCTTGTGACACTGTGCTAGGCCTAAAGTGTTCTGAGATGGGAAGTACGTCATTAATCTTAGTATCCGTTCCTTGTCCGTCTTGTGTACCTCTCTTGTCTGTATATGATAGCTTGGTTATGAGGTGTCTTGATTCAGTTCTCTTTGAGTTGGCTACTTC